>QVTF01024903.1:7500-44631 GCA_003573665.1 Oxygymnocypris stewartii | reverse complement strand
TGTTACTATTGTACAGCAACAGCAACAACAACCACAATAATATTAATAATAATAATGAAACATAGAGAAAGACACAGATTGACAATTGAACGAGTTTGGAGTGAACAGAGAAAACAATCGCAGTCCAATCAGGATAAACGGCCCCAAAAGTGCTTCGAAAACTGCAGGATAAATGATAACTTTGATATCAAACCACAGAATGACTCTGCTAAAGTACAGAGTTCGAAGAAGATTAGAGGAGTTCAGCTCCTGAATATCACAGAAATTATGGATCAATGATGGAGAGCAGATAGAAATGGATTTGTGTAGTTACAGCGTTTTCATCACACTTGATGTGTTTCGTGAGGATTTGTGTCTCTGACTGCAGAAAATCTGAAACATTTCCGTCTGAAATTATAGGATGCATTAGTGACCTTGCGTTGTTATGACGACCGGTTTTTTTAGACTAATTATGAAGTGAAGGATGGCTTGCTGGTCGTACGGGAAAGAGAATTCGCTAACCTTGAATGACGAGCGCTGGAAGTAAAAGCGTGTCTGTGGGAGTCAAATCAGCCTTTATACTAACGACACTTTAATTAGTGAAAAACGACAGCTGTGATGATTCTGTCAGCTTTCAACTGTTGCAATTATAGTTCAGTCCAAATGAAAAAATAACAGCATATGGGTCTGGAAAGAGTTTTTGGCTGAACTATTGCTTCAAAAAGTCTCTCTGTTGAATGAAACTGGCAGAATCGAGCGATTCGACTCGATTAGATTAGATTAATCGAGTCTAACCAAGATTAATAATCGATTAATCTAATTATTAATCGATTAGATTAATAATCTCGATTAATTAGATTATTAGACTAGTATAATAATGTTATACTATAATAACTAATGTTATTAATTAGAGGAGTATCTGCTGTGTGGTTCATTGCTCACTGTAATTGTAGCAAAGCCTACAAGCAGAAATAGTGCACATAGTATGTGATAACAGCAGCACAGAGCCGGGTCGAGTGGATGAAAGCACACCATTGTGTCAAATTATTCAAATAAACGTCCACCAACTCGGCACCATTACGGCTGGAAATACACCACTAAATCATCATAGTGCAGCAAAAACCAGCGTAGCTCTGACATACACCGAGTGATTCAGAAAATATTCACGTTAACTGTACACTGCACCGTGGCGTAGCGTCTGGGCATGCAGGGTGTGCAGGTGCACATGGGTCCGGGCAGATTCGGGGCTCGCCGAGCCGAGGGGGAGCTTTTAATTGAAAGGGAATGAATATAGAGCCCTGTACGGGACCAGACAGCTCATCAGAAATCTCTGCCCGAGTCCGACCCGAGTCTTTCTCTCTTCTTCCCCGTTACACAGCTGCATTGCAGCCAGAGCATGTGAGCGGGGAGCGTAGCGATCATATTTCCTTCAGAGCGGAGAGCGTCTTTCTGAAGATTGCGCTCCGGTCGCTCAACACAAAATGCCGCTTTGGTAATCTGCTAGTTCCAGAATCTGTGGAATAGGCAAAGCAATAGTTTGTCTAAGCTAGTGTTTCTAAAACCAAATTCTAAAATCATGTGAATATCGAAAAGCGGTTTATTAGACCGCAGTTTTGGTTTATTTTAATTTTAGAAAGTGTGTGTTTTTTTTACACAACGAAATAATTCATTAAGTGCATTTCATCTTGTGTGTGCTTTCATGGGACTGATAAGCAAGGTGTATTTTGTAAAATTCTATATCTGCATTTTATCTTGTGTGCGTGTCAAAAATATCACTGATACTGGCTACCAACAGTCATTCAGAGTTATTCAATGCACTCATGCACACTATATAGTACTGAGTAGTGCTGTATGCCCTCCGAACAACTAGTTCTCAACCGTTAATCAACTTTCCACTGAAAGCATTGCAATATTTCTCAAAAGCAGTGTTTTATTGTTGTTGTGGTTCAGTGTGGAGCAGCATTACACACTAATCACACTCTACATATCGACTTCTCTGCTAAAGTTTGCTCAGAACTGGCAAACAAGCACTTAAGGCCCTGAAAAACATGGAGATGTGCTGTTGCTGCTGGTTAATAAATGCTGTTGTCTGCTGCAGTGATTCAGGTTAGCATGCATGGCATTAACGAGAGAGCTGTGTATTCAATTAACCGTAGACGAGCTGAAGCACAAACAAGCGCTCTGAATAGTCCTGCCTCTCGAAGAACAAAACCCAGCATTGTTAATTCATCTCTAATTTATAAACAATGCTGAACAAGAAGATCTATAGTGCCTGGAGTTCTCCATTAGCACCTGGTGACGTGAAATCTGCTCAGTTTTTAACACACTCGTCTGAACCCACTCTGCTTTCATGCTTCTCTGCTGCAGGCTGAAGAAATATTCAACTCATTTTATGATACGCTATATGTAACGGATGTATGCAAGTAAGGGCTGTGTGTAAACCTCACTCCTCTGACCTAAAAAAAAGAGGCGCTCTAGCGACTGACGCTAGAGGCTGTAGCCTTTGGCGTTCCTTATTAGAGCGCCCGCCTCCCGCGCCGGAATCCCGGGTTCGAGACCCGCTCGGAGCAAAAACGAGTTAGGATGGTGTGGACCCGGGGGAGATAAATTGGTGCCGTGACCCGGACGGGAGTGAGGTTAGGGGGGTGAGTGTAACGGATGTATGCCAGTAAGGGCTGTGTGTAAACCTCACTCTCTGACCTAAAAAAAAAGAGGCGTTCTAGCGACTGACGCTAGAGGCTGTAGCCTTTGGCGTTCCTTATTAGAGCGCCCGCCTCCCGCGCCGGAATCCCGGGTTCGAGACCCGCTCGGAGCAAGAACGAGTTAGGATGGTGTGGACCCGGGGTGGTTACATAGACTCCATGAGCACTTCTGGCATCTCCAGATAATGTCTCATGCATGAAATCTTCACTTTTATGTGTTTTTAGTCTAAAAATCCCAGCAAGCGCTTTGTTTCTTTCTTTTTTAAAGCTGAAAAACAACAACAAGAGGTCAGCTTGGTTTCAGTCTGCTGATAGAATCAGAGTTATTCTGTCACACGTTCTGCATGGATATGTAATAATTTCCTGTTCTGCAATGCTAAATGCTTTATTGCCATTTTCATAATGAGAGTTGTGAAGTGTACAGATGGCAGGGTTTAGTTGTAGAGGTGTTATCTAAGTATTCAGATCCCATCATTTCTGTATTTTATTTTTATGTTTCTAGCCAGTGCTCTTTAGATCCATAAAATATTGCTTAAATATTAACTTTAAATGAATGCAGTCATAAATAAGTGTAATTTTTAGACACAGACAGGGCAGATTATAATGTATATAAATATATATTTATACAACCTTGTATATATAACCCATACAATTATCCTAAACATAATATCATAAAAACTGCACATATAAAAGACAGACATGTATATACAAAAATATTTAAAAAGTGGATTTTTTGTGTTAAAAGAAAATTGCCTGTATCCAAAACATTTTTTACATCTGATTGTCACATATAATACCATGTAACAAAAATCACCATATAAATTACTATCATATTTTATTATGGGGATTTTATGTATGTTATACATTTAAATCTTACAGTATGTGAAAAATATATATGTCTTATACCGTAGGTAACATATGCTAATATCACTTGATGTATGGGGAAATATGAAAATTAAAACTAATTCACATCACAATACTAATAAAAACTATACTAGTATTTCAATGCTGAAATAACACTGCAGCAGACAGACCAACTGCTGTATGTAGTTTGAGCCCAAGTATCAAAGTCTCGTCTAAAATCTTGCTTTAAGTGCTGCCAAATCACTCTAATTACATTTGATTGGATATTACAAACTTTTAATGTGCACTTTACAGCCTAAAACATTCAGCATCACACCAGCAGAGATAAATAATTTCTGAGTGAAACTCTTTAAGTGTCTGCCCCTCTGAGACTCGGATTGTATTTTAGGAGAACCCACTAAAAGATGCATTTGGTCCGCTGCTGTAAATTCATGTGCCACGCTCTTCATGAAAGTAAAGTAAGACAGTAACAAGAGAAAAGTCATGGGCCACTCACAGCCAATCAGAACAGAGGTAATGTTTAAACGACAGCTGTGGGACTGTGAACCAATGAGATTTCACCGTGGGCGGAGCTACTCAGCACAACTTCATAGAAACAGGATTCTTTAATAACTCTTTTCCTCACTAGTGACTCGTTAACCTTTTGATTCTGTAATAATACTTTAACCACTTTTTTGCCTCCATTATAATCCTTGAACCCATTTTTGCCTCCATTATAATCCTTGAACCCCTTTTTGCCCCCATTATAATCCTTGAACCCCTTTTTTGCCTCCATTATAATCATTTAACCCTTTTTGCCTTCATTATAATCCTTTAACTCATTTTTGCCTCCATTATAATCTTTAACCCTTTTTTGCCTCCATTATAATCCTTTAACTCTTTTTTTGCCTCCATTATAATCCTTAACCCTTTTTTGCCTTCATTATAATCCTTTAACTCATTTTTTGCCTCCTATAATCCTTTAACTCATTTTTGCCTCCATTATAATCCTTTAATCTCTTTTTGCCATATAATCCTTTAACCCTTTTTGCCTTCATTATAATCCTTTAACTCATTTTTTGCCTCCATTATAATCCTTTAACCCTTTTTTGCCTTCATTATAATCCTTAACCCCTTTTTGCCTCCATTATAATTTTGCCTCCATTATAATCCTTTAACCACTTTTTTGCCTCCTTATAATCCTTTAACCCCTTTTGTCCCCATTATAATCCTTTAACCATTTTTTGCCTCCATTATAATCCTTTAACCCCTTTTTTGCCTCCATTATAATCCTTGAACCCCTTTTTGCCTCCATTATGATCCTTGAACCCTTTTTTTGCCTCCATTATAACTTGAACCCCTTTTTTGCCTCCATTATAATCATTTAACCCTTTTTGCCTCCATTATAATCCTTTAACCCCTTTTTGCCTCCATTATAATATTTAATCTCTTTTTTGCCCCCATTATAATCCTTTAACCCCTTTTTTGCCCCATTATAATCCTTTAACCCCTTTTTGCCTCCATTATAATCCTTTAACCCCTTTTTTGCCCCCATTATAATCCTTTAACCCCTTTTTTGCCTCCATTATAATCCTTTAACCCCTTTTTTGCCCCCATTATAATCCTTTAACCCTTTTTTGCCTCCATTATAATCATTTAACCCTTTTTTGCCTCCTTATAATCCTTTAATCTCTTTTTGCCCCCATTATAATCCTTTAACCCCTTTTTGTTTTCCTCATTATAATCCTTTAACTCATTTTTTGCCTATAATACATTTAACCCTTTTTGCCTCCATTATAATCCTTTAACTCATTTTTTGCCTCCATTATAATCCTTTAACCCCTTTTTTGCCTCCATTATAATCCTTTAACCCCTTTTTTGCCTCCATTATAATCCTTTAACCCTTTTTTGCCTCCATTATAATCCTTTAATCTCTTTTTTGCCCCATTATAATCCTTTAACCCCTTTTTTGCCCCCATTATAATCCTTTAACCCCTTTTTTGCCTCCATTATAATCCTTTAACCCCTTTTTTGCCCCATTATAATCCTTTAACCCCGTTTTTGCCTCCATTATAATCCTTTAACCCCTTTTTGCCACCCCCATTATAATCCTTTAACCCTTTTTTGCCTCCATTATAATCATTTAACCCTTTTTGCCTCATTATAATCCTTTAATTCTTTTTGCCCCAATTATAATCCTTAACCCCTTTTTTGCCTTCATTATAATCCTTTAACTCATTTTTTTGCCTCCATTATAATCCTTGAACCCTTTTTTGCCTTCATTATAATCCTTTAACTCATTTTTTTGCCTCCATTATAATCCTTTAACTCATTTTTTGCCTCCATTATAATCCTTTAACCCTTTTTGCCTCATTATAATCCTTTAACCCTTTTTTGCCTTCATTATAATCCTTTAACCCCATTTTTTGCCTCCATTATAATCCTTTAACCCTTTTTTGCCTTCATTATAATCCTTTAACCCCCTTTTTGCCTCCATTATAATTTTGCCTCCATTATAATCCTTTAACCACTTTTTTTGCCTCCATTATAATCCTTTAACCCCTTTTTTGTCCCCATTATAATCCTTTAACCACTTTTTTGCCTCCATTATAATCCTTTAACCCCTTTTTTCCTCCATTATAATCCTTGAACCCCTTTTTTGCCTCCATTATAATCCTTGAACCCTTTTTTTGCCTCCATTATAATCCTTTAACCCTTTTTTGCCTCCATTATAATCCTTTAACCCCTTTTTTTGCCTCCATTATAATCCTTGAACCCCTTTTTTGCCTCCATTATAATCCTTGAACCCCTTTTTTGCCTCCATTATAATCCTTGAACCCTTTTTTTGCCTCCATTATAATCCTTGAACCCCTTTTTTGCCTCCATTATAATCCTTTAACCCCTTTTTTTGCCTCCATTATAATCCTTTAACCCCTTTTATTGCCTCCATTATAATCCTTAAACCCTTTTTTGCCTCCATTATAATCCTTTAACCCTTTTATTGCCTCCATTATAATCCTTTAACCCTTTATTGCCTCCATTATAATCCTTTAACCCTTTTATTGCCTCCATTATAATCCTTTAACCCTTTTATTGCCTCCATTACAATTCTTTAACCCTTTTTGCCTCCATTATAATCCTTTAACCCTTTTTTGCCTCCATTATAATCCTTTAACCCCTTTTGCCTCCATTACAATCCTTAACCCTTTTTTCCTCCATTATAATCCTTTAACCCTTTCTTGCCTCCATTATAATTCTTTAACCCTTTTTTGCCTCCATTATAATCCTTAACCACTTTTTTGCCTCCATTATAATCCTTTAACCCTTTCTTGCCTCCAGTATAATCCTTTAACCCCTTTCTTGCCTCCAGTATAATCCTTTAACCCTTTTCTTGCCTCCAGTATAATCCTTTAACCCTTTTATTGCCTCCATTATAATCCTTTAACCCTTTATTGCCTCCATTATAATCCTTTAACCCTTTTATTGCCTCCATTATAATCCTTTAAGCCTTTTTTGCCTCCATTTTAATCCTTTAACCCCCTTTTTGCCTCCATAATAATCATTTAACCCCCTTTTTGCCTCCATTATAATCCTTTAACCCCTTTTGCCCATTATAATCCTTTAACCCCTTTCTTGCCTCCAGTATAATCCTTTAACCCCTTTTGCCTCCATTACAATCCTTTAACCCCTTTTTTCCTCCATTATAATCCTTTAACCCCTTTTTGCCTCCATTATAATCCCTTAACCCTTCTTGCCTCCATTATAATCCTTTAACCCCTTTTTTGCCTCCATTATAATCCTTTAACCACTTTTTGCCTCCATCATAATCCTTTAACCCTTTTTTTACCCAATTCATGATATTTTAACCCCTTTTTGATAAGTATAAATGCCCCTAATAGCTATGCTTTAAAAAGAGACTGCAAAATCACTAACAGTAATAAACAGCAATCAAATATTCCAATAAATCTGGTTTTGAAGACAGATAAAGAAAAGGTCGGTCTTCTGTGAACATTAGCACAACATTACTGAATGGCAAACGTCAGTAATATTGACAGCAGCATTCGCTCTGCCCTCTACTTTCTAAAAATCACTAAAATGTCAACATGCTATAGTTAATTTTTAATTAGCTATACACATTTCAATTAGCACATAGGCTTTCTTCAGTAGCTCGTGCTTCTTCTGAAAAAAGCAACTCGGTAATCTCACACGTGTCTTCTCTAGAGTTTTAGGAGATATCTCAATCATTTAACTCAAAATTGCCAAGATACCAGAAATCTGAAGTAAAAAAGCCAACTACTGACTCATTTGTCTGTTTTCTCATAAGGTATTGTAGAAGAACATCTAATATAAGCTGATGCTTGAAACAGAACTGACTCCTAATGAAAAACCTCAGATAAAACACTCTCAGGATTTAATCCAAGACCTTTAAATTATATCTCGTTGTCATGGTTATAACTTCCATTTCATATTCATTCAATATGAAAGCAATAACAATACAACACATTCTGGCAAGTAATTATATGCTCTCTGTCACAGCAAATCACACTGGAATAAAAGGTATTTATTTACGTGAATTATATTCTTTCCTTGAGATATCCAAATGTTCCCGTCTTACAATACAAATTGTTTATTCCATTCTTTTATTTATTTATTTATTTTTTAAGAAATGCCGCCAGTAGGTGCTAATTAAGATCTCGAGGCATTTAGAAATACTCAGGGGAGAACAGATGGTGGTCTGTTTATCATAATAACAGTATCTGTCAATCAATGTGTTGCCATGTCAACCAGTAAGTGACAATTCACTTTAAAACTCGGAATACAAAGGTTTTAATGCCATACAAAATTATGGCCATGCAACTAAATATGCAAAAAACACAAATATTCAATAAGAAAACAAATCCATTTAAAGTGACTAAGTGACAGTGGCGTTCGACATTAGCAGAGCACTGATGATGTCAGGCTCAAGAAGTCAGTGTTAGTACAGGGGGCCGATAATAAGAACTCATTCAAGTCCTCATTCGAGTCGCTATTATGACTGAAGACATTTTAGCCTGAAAAAAACTGACACGTTGGGCAATTTCATTTGTCATTTTCTGGTTTTCAATTCCCGACAGGAAGGTTTTTTATAGCACTAGTATGACGAAATGAAGAGCACATGATGGGCATTAGGTGTGTGAATGTGAATATTTAGCATTCTTGAACTTCCACAGAGAGTGATGGGAAATGTAATTTTGCTGCTTCAAACTTAATTGATCAATGCTAATCTGCTTCTGTCAAGATTTTAAACCCCCTTCTTACTTCCATTATGCTTCTTCAATCCCCTTTTTTGCTTCCATAATGATCTTTATCCCCTTATTTTTGTCATTATACTTTTTTTAAATTTTAAACTATTTTTCTTGTTATAATTTCTTAAGCATTTTTAACCCCTTTGATTCTTTAACCCCATTTTTGCTTCTATCATGATTGATTAACCCTCTTTTTTTCTTATGTTGTGACACTTTAACCTCTTTTTTTCTTATGTTGTGACACTTTAACCTCTTTTTTTCTTATGTTGTGACACTTTAACCTCTTTTTTGCTTATGTTGTGACACTTTAACCTCTTTTTTTTCTTATGTTGTGACACTTTAACCTCTTTTTTGCTTATGTTGTGACACTTTAACCTCTTTTTTTCTTATGTTGTGACACTTTAACCTCTTTTTTTCTTATGTTGTGACACTTTAACCTCTTTTTTTCTTATGTTGTGACACTTTAACCTTTTTTGCTTATGTTGTGACACTTTAACCTCTTTTTTTTCTTATGTTGTGACACTTTAACCTCTTTTTTGCTTATGTTGTGACACTTTAACCTCTTTTTTTCTTATGTTGTGACACTTTAACCTCTTTTTTGCTTATGTTGTGACACTTTAACCTCTTTTTTTTCTTATGTTGTGACACTTTAACCTCTTTTTTTCTTATGTTGTGACACTTTAACCTCTTTTTTGCTTATGTTGTGACACTTTAACCTTTTTTTTCTTATGTTGTGACACTTTAACCTCTTTTTTTCTTATGTTGTGACATTTAACCTCTTTTTTTCTTATGTTGTGACACTTTAACCTCTTTTTTTCTTATGTTGTGACAGTTTAACCTCTTTTTTTCTTATGTTGTGACACTTTAACCTCTTTTTTCTTATGTTGTGACACTGTAACCTCTTTTTCCTTCCATCATAATACTTTAACCCTTTACATCTTTTACGCCACCTTTGCTTCCATCATAACTTTTTTCTTACATCTGGTTTTAACCCTTTTTTTTGCTTCCATCCTGATTATTCAACCTTTTTTTGCCCAGCCATGATTCTTTAACCACTTTAGTCCAAATTTGTGACACACCACCAACTTAAAAAGTCAGGCTAATCATAAACACAGCAATACAAACAGGATTTAACTAAATGAATCACCTGAAATTCACTATTCCTTAGCAGTGCAAACATTTAAAAGCTGCCATTGCAATGCATTTCTAATTCACAAGATAACCGTCGCAAACAAAGCTGCTTGTGGGTAATATTAGCCCAAAGAACATGCACAGTTAGCTGTCTGAGTCTCACTATTCAGGAGCCACAGGAATAACCCTTGGGGTTTGGTCCATAGCGCTGGCAGACAACAGTGATGGATAATAAGCTCACCAGCCGAAGGTGAAAGTGGTCACACACACATTCTCATGATGAGAACCCTCACTTCTTGCCAGATCCCCCAAAAGCACTTATCCAGCTATTCCCAATAGTGTTTTGCCAATTATTCCCGTGGACAGTTTTCCAACTATTCCCACTGGATGATTTCAAGTATTGGCTGCTTACGGAGCTGGAATGCCTTTAGGCTGCATGTGTCGATGAGTCATTGCGTTAGTCAGACGAAACGTTTGATGACGGTGGGTGTCTGCTGTTACTTCCTTTCTGGAGCAGGAATCGGTGATACCCAGACAAGGCACTTTGCCACGACAGACGCTACAGAGAGCAGAACAGCTCTGCGGTCATTTAGATGCTCTGCCAATGGACAAACACACACACTTAAAGCACCCAATCAAGAATCCAAGATGGCATCGCTCTTTGTTTCCCTCCATATACACAGATGCTCTCTCGGTCTCTCTCCCAGAGGAAGAGGTTATTGTTCAGTGATTGCTCTTTTCAGAGCACACAAGTCTTAATGGAGTTCTTGGTTCATTTCGGCGTAAGTATCAACTTTCAAACAATCATGTAATGCATGCATTTTTATTTCAAATAAACAAACACAAATCAGATGCACATCAAAAAATACATTCAGAAAACCTTTAATAGGCTCATCAAAACAGATGTGAGGATTCGAGCTACATGCTCTTCTCCAATAGTCTGTTTTGATCAGCTCATTAAATGTTTACGAGCACTAGTGTGCCGACTCTTTCACATTTGTTTCCTATTTTTTAAGTATCAACTTCGGGTTGCACTTTATTTTACAGTACGTGCACGTACATGTACTTCCAATTTATCTACAGTGTACCTACCTAAAAGTACTGGTAATATAACTACATGGGGTAGAGTTAGGTTCAGGGTTAGTAGCAGTTATGACCTAGGTATTGTAATTACTATAAGTAACAGGATTGTAAATGCTACCCAACTTTGTCTCAGATGTTTCTTTAAGAAAAAATAGATTAAAAAATTGAAATAAGTCAATAATTGAGTATAGAGAGATTAATTTGAGATATAATTTAATTCATCTGAGAATAATTTGAGATATGAGCTTACACATTTGATCATCATTCACCTTAATTGCGACTGGTAAAGACGATTGAGATATTAAAGAATTAAACTCTGAGCACAGTTTGAGACCGTATTGAGATCACTTCTAAAGGTGTGGTTACTGCTGTCTTTTATTCAGGAGAAACATGATATCCAGAGTGCGTAGACTTCATTTGTGCTCCATTGAATCTTATTGCCATCTGAAGGAACGATCGAGTTATTAAAGAAATATTTTTTGCAATCCTGTCAATCGGTTAAAATAAAAATTCAAAATGTAATAAATAAACGGCTCCAGGCTGGCATTGCAGTGGTTGTTTTTCATGGTTACATCCTTCACATGAATAATGAAACATGAGGAATAATGAAACCGGATGCGGTGTGCTGCAGGCGGAGAGTTTTCTTTCTTTCTTTTCCTCTGTTCGCATCTAAAGGCATGCTGCGCGCTCGCTTAAACTGTCAGAGCTCTGATAATTAGACCTGTGTGTGTGTGTGTGTGTGTGTGTGTGTGTGTGTGTGTGTGTGTGTGTGTGTGTGTGTGTGTGTGTGTGTGTGTGTGTGTGTGTGTGTGTGTGGTGTTTGTGTGTGTGTGTGTGTGTGTGTGTGTGTGTCTGTGTGTGTGTCTGTGTGTGTGTGGTGTGTGCGTGTGTGTGTCAGCAGCGGATGGCGCCGTGGCCTTCACTGAAGCTAGCATGTGACATATGGTTTTCCCAGCATGCCCCAGCAGCTCCAGGCCAGAGTCACGGCCCTGTGTGTGTGTGTGATGGCTCGCAGGGTGTGACCTCTGTCAAAGAGTGGCGAGCCGTTACGGATTCATTCTTCAAACAAACATCAAGCGTATATCTGTCCTGTGATATCAGAGTCGATCACTCGCCCTACAGAGGACCGATGGACAGATGGATAGATATCAGGACTGAACCGAATTCAGCACTGAAGATTCACTCTGAATTCACAAGTGTGAACATGAACTGGTACCAACACAAGAAGTTGACATTTGAATTAAATTAAATGGATAGAACGACAGACAGACAGACGATGAATAGATGGATGGATGATGATGTGACTTTTACAGCAAGAGCTAAATATTATTTAAACTTGAAGATTACCCAGGAACTACTTAGAACTAGAGGTCGACCGATGTAGTGGTTTTGCCGATTAATCGGCACCGATAGTTGATTCCCGGAACTATCGGTTATCGGCAAAAATCCACTCCGATAGTTTTTCCAGATTACATCCGCTGTCGGAACAGCTGTGAATGGTCCGTTATCATTATACAGCGCGAGAGAGAAGACGGTCCATGCCCTCTTCTAGAAGGACTTGAGCAGAATAATATTTAATTATCACATTCTCATCATTGCTGCTATGTACAATACCCTGAACAACCGTCTGCACATCCCTCTTATTCACATTACTATTTATTAGTCCCAGTACACTGTTTTTCTTTTTTTGTACATCTTATTGTTTTTTGCACATCTTATTATTATTGTTTTTTTGCACATCCTTTTTGCACATCCTATTGTCTTTTGCACATCGTATTGTTTTTTTGCACATCTTATTGTTTTGCACTTTTTTATTTCATTGCACATTTTACTCTTATTTCTCATTTTCTTATCACATGTATGCCCTTGTGTTATGTAACTTTATATAATTTGTATTCTTATTATTTTGCACTGTCCACTGAGCGGACCTGGTTCGATTACATTTCACTTCTAATTATACCCTGTATAAACTATTATGTGACAAATAAAGAAACCTTGACCTTGAATGAGGGTTTGGATCCAGAGACTAAGAAGCCCACTTTAGTGAACACTCTGTATGCCAGGGTCCTTGGTGCCACAGCTGTGTCTCACGGGATGTACAGCTTTGAGACTGAGCTTGAGTGCTATTTGTCAGAGCCTGTCATTGAAAGAAGTGACATGCCTCTGCAGTGGTGGCAGAAAAATTAACAAGATTTAAAACACTTGCACATCTAGCAAAGAAATTCCTGTGCCCCCCCACCATCCACTGTGCCTAGTGAAAGGGTGTTCAGTGAAGTGGGCATGCTTTATGAAGCCAGCAGGAGCCGACTCACTGGACACCATGCACACCAGCTCTGCTTTCGTCATTATAATTTGAGGCTTCTTAACTTTGAATATTAAAATAGAACTAGAACTAGAAATGGACCATGTTACACTTGAATCTCTTGCGGTTCTCTTTAACAGGACTAGTTACGTTTCTCCTGTTTCACAAGTTAAAATTAGTTGTTATTTGGAGTGCCTTTTTTATTCATTTTGGATGTTATTTTTTGTTTCAATGTCTTTAATTTACCTCAATATTTCTTATATATATCATATATTATTAATAGAGCACATTTTCATGATTCAGTTATGTCTTTATTTTTATCCAGTATCCATTTTAAAAACTATCGGTTAATTAATCGGTTATCGGCAAGTATGGTCAAACCTAGCTATCGGTATCGGTAAAATTCAATATCGGTCGACCTCTACTTAGAACACCCTAGCAACCGCATAGCAACATACCAACAGCCACTCAGCATCCGTGTATCGTCGCCGTGTATTCCTCACATGTTCTTCAGAACTACAGACGAGTGTTGTGTGTCATACTGTCGGCTGTTTGTGTGACGACTGCAGCAGCTTCATGGATCTGTTGTACTGTAGTGTTGCATGATGGTCTATTTTTACTCTGTCTGCATTCAGCACTTTCACTGCAGTACATATTTAATCAGGAGAGAATGAAGAACTCTCTCTCTCTCTCTTACACTCTATCCTTCAGAATTTAACACATCAAACATTAACTGGACATTAAATGTGTTCACTTAGACCTT
The DNA here is from genome assembly GCA_003573665.1 of Oxygymnocypris stewartii. Classification (NCBI taxonomy): domain Eukaryota; kingdom Metazoa; phylum Chordata; class Actinopteri; order Cypriniformes; family Cyprinidae; genus Oxygymnocypris; species Oxygymnocypris stewartii. The sequence goes on along the minus strand of QVTF01024903.1, from coordinate 30,543 downwards.
CCTCCCTCTCCATCTCTCTGTCTGTTCCATCCTGTCCTGTGTCTTTCCCTCTCTATCTGTTCTCATCATCTCTCTCTCTCTCTTCTATCTCTCTCTCTCTCTCTCTCTCTCTCTCTCCATCTCTCTGTCTGTTCTCATCCTCTCCTGTCTGTCTCTCTCTCTCTCTCCCTCTCTCTGTCTATTCTCATCCTCTCCTGTCTGTCTCTCTCTCTCTCTCTGTCTCTCTCTCTCTGTCTGTTCTCATCCTCTACTGTCTCTCTCTCTCGCTCTCTCTCTCCATCTCTCTGTCTGTTCTCAACCTGTCCTGTCTGTCTCTTCCTCTCTCTCTCTCTGTCTGTTCTCATCCTCTCTCTCTGTCTGTTCTCATCCTCTCTCTCTGTCTCTCTCTCTCCCTGTCTATTCTCCTCCTCTCGTCTGTCTGTCTCTCTCTCTCTCTGATGAAAGGCTTTGTGCTGAAGTCAGATGAATACTGAGGAAGCGGCAGAGCAGCTGTTATTCTCTCTCTCTCTGTGTGTGTGTGTGTGTGTGTGTGTGTGATACTGTACTGCAGATGAAACACACATACTGCATCTCACAGCAACATACTGTTTTCAGTCAACAATCAAAACAGAGACAGAGACCGAAAGAAAAAGTTTGGAGTAAATATATTTGATTTCTGAAGATCATGTGACACTGAAGACTGGAGTAATGATGCTGAAAATTCTGCTTTGATCACAGAAATAAATTACATTGTACTCTACATTCAATTAGAAAATGGTTATTATAAATTGTAATATTTCACAGTTTTTACTGTATTTTTAATCAAATAATTGCAGCTTTGCTTGACAGAAGAGACTTCAAAACATGTTTGAATCAATTATTCCAAGCTTTTAATCATGTTGAAAGTCTGATCAAGACATGAGTCTTCCTGTAAAGCCAGCGATGAGATCCAGATCTGCTGAGCTTGATGACAGATGATTCCTGTGCAATACATCATATGCGTCTCAATATTCAAGGGATTCTTTTATCACAATACAGAGCAATAGATGTGAAGTTTGAATCATGTTCATTTGCTGTTTGTCATGTCTCCAGATGCTGTAATAACACCTGAAAAACTAATCACTTATTCAGAATTACTTCAGCGGTAATGTTCATTTGTTTTGTTCTTAGTTGGCTTGCCACTCTATAACATTAGAATAAAGAAAATACAAGTTGACATTTTTTACATTTCTTTTTTTTTAAAGTTAATATTTAAAATTCCTTCAATTTAAAATTTAGTTAGAATTTTACGTTCTAATTGTAAATTATTTTAATGTAGATAATTTAAGTTCAGTTTAAGTTAAAGTGCTGAAAGTACAATGAACTTACTATGACCTTGTTTAGACTGATATTGTAACGCTACAGCCGTATGCTCCTCCTGTCACTTTCACTGCGGGCGTGGATGTTAAACGGCTTAATTCCTCATTAATCTCACGGTTAACACTGCTAAAGCGACTGCTGCATTACCCTCTGTTTTTTTCTGTGGGCAACTGTAAAATGTTGAAAAAAAAAAAAAATAGGCTAAATTTGTTATAATAAAGATTCATTTAAACATTGATATGGTTGCTCCGATGTTTATAACATTTAGTTTACATTGGCTATTTTGCTATCTATTTCTATGTGATCTTCGACATATTTACCATTTGCCCATTAATTTAACAGTTGTAAGAATTAAAGTTATAAAAGTTATTAAACTGATGCAGGGCTATTTGATGTTGTGCACATCCTGCCAAATCACGCACGCAGCACTGCCAATGCTTGCTTTTTGTTTGTGAATGTTATGTTTGTGTTGAAGGATCTGTAGGTTGTGGCTTAAAAGCGGAACATGGAAATATCATGGGTGTACTTTTTTTGTTCTCAGCGATATGAGTCTTTCCCTTCTCCCAAAACAGCTTATAGCTACCTATTAAAATAGTTCAGTTTTGTATGTAATGGAAAAGTGATTAGACTATGTTTCGCTTTTTTTTTCTTCATAAAGTTAATTTAGAAAAACCTTGGGAGCATTTTTTGTTCGTTAAATGTTTTTTTATTTTAAGCAACGACCAAGCGGCCAGCATCAGAGTTGATCGCCTATGTTTGATTAATTTAGCCTTATCAAATCATCAAGACTTGACTAAAATAAAATCGATAGATAGGCCTATAAACAGTTCAAGCACATCACAGTGTTAGTTTAAATGTTTAACCTATATAAATGTGCAATATCCAACAGTTTGTGTGGAGAGTGGAAGCTGAAGCGAGCTTTACAGGACATGGAGGATTTTTTTCTTACAGTAAAAACAACTTAAAATACAGCGTGTGATTTTTTTATCATAAAGGTAAGAGTAATATATCATTTGGAACTGTAAAGGGTCTACTTTTATTTGTGTGCATTCACAATATCAACATTGTGCTTTTATAAAATAGGAAAACAGAGAATGCACTTTCTGCCGGTTTTGAACAAGAGCGCTTCAATGATGAACCGAAACTCGGCAACTCGAAACTGGCTCAGAGATATGATAAATATATCTATAGAAAGCTTTAAAATACTACTTTACAACAAAATAATTCAAAGCAAAGCAAAAACTCTTCATTAGCCTATGTAATCCGTTAAGATGCATATATTTCTCTCTGCGCGTCCAATGAGGAGATGGCGAGTCATTTTTCCCCGTCACCTCACTATCTAAAATATAAAAAATAAGGGAAAGCCTAAAACAGGCCCGATTATAATTTGCGTTTTATTCTATAATTGTATTCAATAATAAAAGAAAGTATGTAAATCTTTGTCCTTGAAATTTAAAGGATTTGCTGCAATGCAATTTTGTCTGACTGATAGGTCTGTGTGAATTATTTATTGGCCTATCTTTTTAATCCATGCAGCAAATGCTTTAAAAACAGCTTTAAAATTACTTTATTGCATTCCAGATGCTTTTAAAATAACTTTTCACTATACACTTTAAGGGTTTTTAAGCTTGAATGTAGCTTGAATGTAAAACTTTGTTATGAATTCATTGTAGCCTATTCCCATTTGTAAAATAGCTAATTGTTGTCTAACACGATCTCATGAAAGTGCGTAGGCTATAGCACGATTTTCTGTTTCTATTTGGCGTAATATTTATACGCAGAAATTGACTACCCCCCCCTCCCTACATAAAACACCTTCCCGCGCCCCTGACGGCTGCTGTCTCAGCATTCATTCAGCTGCTTTAAACAGCGTCTGAAGCTCTTATCATGCGCGTGAAAGCTTGTGTTCGCCTTCATTTCTGGAGGGATACTCCTGTGATGCAGGAGCTTAGTGTCAGAATGACTTCAACAAAAACAATAAGAGCAGCACTTTTTTGTTGTTGTAAAGACACTTCAAACTGCTTTAAGCAAATAACATCCTAAAACTAGAAACGAGCCCCGAGTCTAAACTAAATGAGTCCTATTATAACCAGACACTGGATATTGGATCGGTTGAATATTCAGGTGCATCTCAATTAATTAGAATGTCGTGGAAAAGTTCATTTATTTCAGTAATTCAACTCAAATTGTGAGACTTGTGTATTAAATAAATTCAATGCACACAGACTGAAGTAGTTTAAGTCTTTGATTCTGTTAATTGTGATGATTTTGGCTCGCATTTAACAAAAACCCCCCAATTCACATCTCAACAAATTATAATATGGTGACATGCAATCATCTAATCAACTCAAAACACCTGCAAAGGTTTCCTGAGTCTTCAAAATGGTCTCTGTTTGGTTCACTAGACTACACAATCATGGGGAAGACTGCTGATCTGACAGTTGTCCAGAAGACAATATATATATATTTCTTTATTCAGTGCTGGAAACAAGCTTCCATTAGTCTCTTCTGCTCACCAAGGCTGCATTTATTTGATAAAAAAACAACAAAAAACAAACCTACAAATGAACAGTAATGGTGATAAAAAGTTTTCTAAGTGAATATCTTGAAAATCTTTATTTATGTGATGCGCAGCTGTATTTTCAGCATCATTACTCCAGTCTTTAGTGTCATATGATCTTCAGAAATCATAATAATATGCAAATTTGCTGCTCAAGAAACATTTATGAATATTATCAATGTTGAAAACACTGAAACGTTTGTACCATTATTAATGTCTTTACTGTCAATTGCGATAAATTTAATGCATCCTTGATTAATAAATGCATTAATTAATTTTTTTAATTGATTGGTATTGTCTATCTAGACACACAGAGTAAGTCTGGTGTGTTGTGGCAGATGTCAGACCCTATTAGCATCAAGCATGAGCGTTAATCGAGCCTCGCGTGAGCAGTGCTATATGTGCGTCACGCACGAGTGAGCGTTAATGAAGATGCTGCTTCAGATCGCTCTCTCGTGAGGACTAGGATGCTTCTCTCTCGCTCTTTCACCTGCTTTTCCAGAGGAAGGATCTAAATTGAATCAGATGTTGAGCGCGAGGTGAAGCAGAGGTGATCTTTGAATCATCACAGTATTCTCTTACAGGCGTCTGTCAGAAGCGTACGGAGCGCCGGCGTAAGGTTTAATATCGCGGCGGGCGTTCATTACCTGCCTGTCCTTGTTTGTCCTCCTGCACACGAACCTCGGGATCTAGTCAGGGTTTCTCAGCTTTATCCTGTGTTATAAGATATGTTAATCAATTAAAGACTTCATTAAATAAACTTTCATATGCAAATGAAACTAATTCATATTTTTTCCTATATACTGTACATTTTTTGTATTAGTTGAATTTATTTTCAATTTTCATTGTAATTTTAGTTCAGGTTTTACTATTTTTCAGTTTTTTTGTAATATTTATTTATTTACACTAATTTTATTTTTGAGAATTTATGAATGTATATTAAGCTATATATATGCAGTTCATGCTTTCCCTGGTCCCGTGGCCTTGGTGGTGCCGTTTGAGGCAGGATAAATATTTTAACTAAAAGTATTTAGAAAATTTTATATTCTGCTAAAACCAACTAAAATTAAATCTAAAAACGTAACCATTTCAATTTAAAACAAAAGGTAAAACTATAAGAAAAATAAGGTAAAATAAGTCAAATAAAAAATAAGTAAAACTAAATAAATTATTATTCAGTTATTTATTTTAGTACATGTTTAGTTAATATATATATATATATATATATATATATACACACACACACATAACATAACAAAAAAGACAAAAACACACAAAAAAGACTTATTCAAGATTTTTCAAAAAAGTTTAAAGTTTTTCATATTTTTTTTTTACTATAATGATTCTAAAATAACAGTAGTTTGGGCTATGGGATGAATTTATTAATTTAATAATTTCTTCATTAATAGCAATAAATCAAAACAGCCGTCAATACATAGAAACCACAAAAATACATGCATTTTTCATTAATGTCCTAATTTTTGGCTTCAATGTAACACTAACTGTGATGCTGAAGTTTTCATCTACATAAATATTTAGTGTACATAAATCACATATAAATAAATCAAAAGACTTGACCCTCAAAGTCACTATGATACGTCTCGAGCCCCTCCTTCAATGTTTTAGCCCTTTTATCCCCAAAACTAGATCACTTAGAACAGAAACAGCACATCGTCCTTCAACAAGCCATGATTTAAAGCATCGCAGCACAAACGACGCGAGGATACGCAGCCAAACTCATGCTCAGGGTTAGAGGTTTATTCCAACCCCAAGCAGCGCTGATAAATTAGCCGTCAGGAGATAAACGCCGGTCCGGATGTGGGGTTGTTATTGTGAATCATTGTAGGGCATCATTGGCTATCAGAGCGCGGTGTGTGCCTGTTTTAATCAGCTCTGCGGTACCTGCGCGCGTTCACACTCATCTATAACACACAGCAGCACCTGCAGATAAGAGCGTCACATGAGCCCTTTGCTCCAGGCGCCGTTAGGCAATAAATCCTGCCGGCGGGACTCGGGCCGCTCCACTCATCAGAAAAGGGCTAGTTTTCACGCTCGACTGCAGAAAAACCCCAAACGCTCAGGGTTTGGAGGAACAGCGGAGGGGCCGAGTAAATCTCACCTGGAGCTTTAAGTGTGTCGCGTTTCTTTGAAACAGCGTTTGCTGGCGTCGCTCCATCACCTGCGCTAATTGGGATTTCAGAAAGTATATGGCTGATTTCACCACACCTTATGGAGGTGATTGATTGTCTGCTTGTTGCTATGCGGTTGCTAGGGTGATTGCTAGGTGGTTTCTATCTGGATTCAGAAAATATCTTAACTCCCTGGTGTCCTTTTATTGTGTCCAACCGAAGGCACACCTGTGCAATAATCATGCTGTCTAATCAGCATCTTGACCTGTGAGGTGGATGGATTATCTCGTTCACTAACACAGATTTAGACAGATTTGTGAACAATATTTGAGAGAAATAGGCCTTTCGTGTACATAGAAAAGTCTGAGATCTTTGAGTTAAGCTCATGAAAACTGAGGCAAAAACAAAAGTGAGGTGTTTATAATTTTGTTCAGAATAAAATCTGGTGGAAACTTTTGGCACTGCTCCCAAACCAAATCATATTGAAAGCTCATTAAACCACAAATTTGGAACATAAGTTGTTTAGATTCAAGACTTTGATTTTAATGTAGTTGTAGATTAAAAAAATATACTTTTTGGGGGGGGGAAACGGTGTTCTGTGTCAGCCGAACCACACGGATACGCTGTTTTCGTTCATATCAAAGCTTAAATACACGTATTAGACATATCCATCAAAAATACAAGTCAAAAACCAGAGCCGTGTGTAAAATGGGTTCTAATGATCAATCAGATAAAGACCAAAGACTCTCCTTTTCTTCTCAAGAAAAGGTTTGATTTTCATACAAAAAATATTTGAGGACTTTAGTATTTTTCAAGAATTGCACATTCTTCATTGTGAATGAATGTACCTTAAAAACCTTCTTTCGGTCTCGCGTCTACATGATATTCAGCTCTCTAGTTTCAGCTCAGACCCGTCTTTAATTCAAATCTGTGGGTTTTTTCAACTGTTTTCATTTTCTGCTCAAAGAAAAGCACGATTTGTGTCTCATTCATGTGCGTAGTACTTAAAAACCTTAATACTTAATTGCTCAATAGTAAGGGAAGTCTGCTTTCTCTCTAATCTCTCCTTAATTCATCAGGATAATACTAGTCTCACGCAGCCAAACCTTTAAGCCGGGACCAGTTTGTCATGTATTTCAGCCAAGAAACATTCTGACCGCCATGTAAATTAACCCTATGCATCCTACTGCATCATATTTGATTATTATTCACAATTGCTAAGGTCTCAAAATGATCAACAAAACGTTGCTGTTAAACCTGTTTCACACAATCTACTGCTTGTCTGATTGATAGTTAAGAGTTTTTTATCCAGTAAAAGCTCTTTTAGTGTAATTATACAATCGTCCAGCTTCAGCTGCTGCTTCACTTTCTGTTGTCAAATCTTGACTGTTTTTGATCAAGTAAAGGTCAGAATATCTCCAGATGAACACTTTCTGATCTGAAGACGCTCAGCTTTACTTGATTCTCCATCAATCATGTTTTAATCTCAAATCTGATCATCAGGATCTTCTGAGGAGCGTTTATTACTTTCACTGTTTCTCAGCGGAGGAACGATCTTCATCACATCTTCTGAGGAGCGTTATTACTTTCACTGTTCCTCGGCGGAGGAACGATCTTCATCACATCTTCTGAGGAACGTTTGTTACTTTCACCGTTCCTCAGCGAGGAATGATCTTCATCACATCTTCTGAGGAGCGTTTATTACTTTCACCGTTCCTCGGCGGAGGAACGATCTTCATCACATCTTCTGAGGAGCGTTTGTTACTTTCACTGTTCCTCAGCGGAGGAACGATCTTCATCACATCTTCTGAGGAGCGTTTGTTACTTTCACTGTTCCTCAGCGGAGGAATGATCTTCATCACATCTTCTGAGGAGCGTTTGTTACTTTCACCGTTCCTCAGCGGCGGAACGATCTTCATCACATCTTCTGAGGAGCTGTCATGAATCTGGTTACCACTCACTCTACTGCACATCACCCATGGACTACATCTCCCATCATGCACTGCACTCACCACATTCCCGTCCACCATTACACCAATCACACAGCTGTCACCATTCACTCATCAACCCTAATTGCCTCACCACACCTGCACCTCATTCACTCACTCACATAAAAGCAGCACACAAACACTCACTCACTGCGAAGTCTTGTTTTGCCCTGGCTACATTTCTGAGCGTTCTTCCCCGTATCTGTTATCTCTGTGTGTGACCCGGACTGCCTGACCTTGGACTTCTGAACCTGTGCCTGTGACCTCGACCCCTGCCTGGTATTGTTTACGTCTCTGCTCTGCCTCCGATATTCCTGTTATGCCCTCTGACCATTGCCTGTGTGATTCTGCCTCTGTCCAATAAATATATATTACTGCACTTGGATCCCCTGCCTTTGACCAGTCTTTACAGAAGACTTCGCCAAGGATGAATCCAGCAGTAAAATTGATGTTACTCCGCCAGGGTACAAGGTCCATTGAGGATTATGTGGTGGACTTTCTTGAACTGGCACACCTGACTCATACAGATAAAATATGCTTAATGATATTTTTTCAAGGGGGCTTATCTGAACCTCTCCGTTCAATCATGCCGCTGCATGATCCTAAATGGACGTTGGAGAAGTATATCGTTACCGCACTACAGCTGAGTGGCTCTCCTTTTACGGAGTGGCTCTCCCAGGAGCTCGCAGAGTCCGCTCCAGAGCCCGCTCCATCCCAGGAGCTCGCAGAGTCCGCTCCAGAGCCCGCTCCGTCCCAGGAGCTCGCAGAGTCCGCTCCAGAGGCCGCTCCGATCCGGGAGCTCGCAGAGTCCGCTCCAGAGGCCGCTCCGATCCAGGAGCTCACAGAGTCCGCTCCAGAGGCCGCTCCGATCCAGGAGCTCACAGAGTCCAGCTCTCCTTCGTCTCTGCTGGTCCCCGCCCAGCTCAACAATGCCTCCGCTGGTTCCGTCCAGTTCTACCGAGCGCCCAAGAGAGTCAGAGCCACCTGAGTGCCCAAGAGAGTCAGAGCCGCCCGAGCGCCACCGAGATTTAGCGCTTCCAGAGTGCCCCCTCGAGGTAGTGGAGTTCACCAAGAACTTTCATGGAGGGAGCTCCCCTCCATTGCTCACGGAGACCCCGGACCCGCCATGGCCCATGAGGTCCCCTGATCCATCATGGCTGCCCGAGTCCCCGGATCTACCATGGCCGCTTAAACTCCCTGCCTCGGTTCCTGAAACCAAATGTGCTCTCTCTGCCTCTTGTGTCTCCGTTTCCTCTAGGTCCCAGTCTCGGCCAGGGATCTCTGCTCCGCCCTGGAGGGCGCCTGTCTCGTCTGCTCCGCCCTGGTGGGCGTCTGTCTCGTCTGCTCCGCCCTGGTGGGCGTCTGTCTCGTCTGCTCCGCCCTGGTGGGCGTCTGTCTCGTCTGCTCCGCCCTGGTGGGCGTCTGTCTCGTCTGCTTCGCCCTGGAGGGCGCCTGTCATGTCTGCTCCGCCCTGGTGGGCGTCTGTCTCGTCTGCTCCGCCCTGGTGGGCGTCTGTCTCGTCTGCTCCGCCCTGGTGGGCGTCTGTCTCGTCTGCTTCGCCCTGGAGGGCGCCTGTCATGTCTGCTCCGCCCTGGTGGGCGTCTGTCTCGTCTGCTCCGCCCTGGTGGGCGTCTGTCCCGTCTGCTCCGCCCTGGTGGGCGTCTGTCTCGTCTGTTCCTCCCCGGAGGGCGTCTGTCTCGTCTGCTCCGCCCTGGTGGGCGTCTGTCTCGTCTGCTCCGCCCTGGGAGGGCGCCTGTCATGTCTGCTCCGCCCTGGTGGGCGTCTGTCTCGTCTGCTCCGCCCTGGTGGGCGCCTGATCTGCCAGAGTCACTCCACGTCTCCGTCGACCTGCCAGAGTCACTCCACGTCTCCGTCGACCTGCCAGAGTCACCTCACGTCTCTGCTGTCTCCTCCGCCCCGCCCTGGTGGGCTCCTGCCTCATTGGCCCCACATGGACCTGGCCCTCCATTCCCTCCCCCGGTTCCACCTCCGCTCCACCACCCTCCTGGAGTATGCTTTGTGTAAGCGTCTGGAAGCCGCTCTTTGGGGGGGGGCTCTGTCATGAATCTGGTTACCACTCACTCTACTGCACATCACCCATGGACTACATCTCCCATCATGCACTGCACTCACACATTCCCGTCCACCATTACACCAATCACACAGCTGTCACCATTCACTCATCAACCCTAATTGCCTCACCACACCTGCACCTCATTCACTCACTCACATAAAGCAGCACACAAACACTCACTCACTGCGAAGTCTTGTTTGCCCTGGCTACATTTCTGAGCGTTCTTCCCCGTATCTGTTATCTCTGTGTGTGACCCCGGACTGCCTGACCTTGGACTTCTGAACCTGTGCCTGTGACCTCGACCCCTGCCTGGTATTGTTTACGTCTCTGCTCTGCCTCCGATATTCCTGTTATGCCCTCTGACCATTGCCTGTGTGATTCTGCCTCTGTCCAATAAATATATATTACTGCACTTGGATCCCCTGCCTTTGACCAGTCTTTACAGGAGCGTTTATTTCTTCATCTCTCAATCAGCAGTGCATTATATTTAAATCTCATCTTACTAAAACATATTATTGGAGATATAGAGTGACCGCTGATATTTAGATCATTTTATGCAAGGATCTGCAACACTGTAATAAAGATCTCACTGATTTATATTACAAGCAGCAGAATCTGCACCAAACTGAATTTTTTTTTCTCAGTTTGAGTCTCTGAATAAAATGTAACTGTTTCTTCCTCCATATTCTCATTATCAGACTATATGAGCCATACAAGCCTGATGGATCAAATATGATGCTCAACAGAAACATTTCTTTAAATAGTGTGTCTAAAACAAAACATTTAGAAGCACTTCAATCCAAAATTAGGCAAAAACTCAAAACAAAGTATTTTGTTCTGAAACAAAGCTACTTGGCGAACACTTTCATCCAAAGCGACTTGCATGCATTTTATAAGCTCATGCATTCGCTGGGAATGGAGCCCATGTGCTTTGCATGGTTAGAGACATAATCTGTTATAATGCAGAGAAATGCATTGCATTGCATGAAGCAGATTGTATTTAGCATGCAATACACAAAAGACGGTCAATGAAGAGCTCACATAAGACAGCACAGCAGTACAGATGCCCACAGAGAGAGAAAGACGCTCAAAGACTTTAGCTTCAGCGTTTATTTGTGTTTACAAACAATGAACCGCAATTAGCTGCCATTCTGTGTGCAACAGGTCGACGTTCCTCTGCGTCTTCGACTGATCTAATGATTCAAAACCCGTCGGTACGCTGAGCAGAATTACAATGCCAGACCGCAACCTGTCCAAACCGCTGAATTCATCAGGTTCGGCTGTGATTTGTTTTGACACAAATCTCCGGCGTGTAGGTGCATAATCACCACCTTGTTATCTCACTAAAACAGATTGTTCAGCGCCTCTACGAACATTGTCCTATAATCATCTCAGGAAATCTCTGACCGTGAGAACAAAGGCAGGCTTTAGCTCTCCTCCATCACGCGAGCGAGCGAGCGGCCGGATGATAAGGATGTGTGTTTGTTGAGGCTGTAATTGGATTAAAGCTCGGCCAGTAAACACATTCACTCTGTGACCGGCTACAAAAGTAACACTGAAGGGGTGCATGCGATTTCTCAATCTCTTTTCAATTAGAAGGTCATAAAAAATTAACCACCAGTCAATATTCAATATGTCAATTAGCACGCAGTTAAGGCTTAGAGATGTCCAGAGACTGTGGACAAGAGATCTGACATCTACTCGAGGAGATACGAGGATATTTTCTCAGACACGAGTGAGATAAAATGAAATTTACCACAATATCAAACATTATTTAATAGAGAAATCGAGCTTTTCTGCCCTGTACCACATCAACAAACTCAAACCAGGCTAATATCAGTATTATTTTTATTGATCACTGATATACTATTCAGGATTTCTATAGTTCATTAAAATTAAAACAATGAAAATCAAAACAATTTTGGGAACCACTTTTGGTGTTATTTGTTAACATTAGTTAATGTATTAATTAACACGAACAAACAACGAACAATATCTTTATTACACTATGTATTCATCTTTGTTAATGTTGGTTAATAAAAATACAGTTCATGTTAGTTCAGTGCATTAACTAATGTTAACAAACACAACTCGTGATTTTAATAATCATTAGTAAATGTTGAAATTAACATGAACTAAGATTAATAAATGCTGTAGAAGTATTGTTCATTCTTAGTTCATGTTTACTAATGTTGTTAACTAATGTTAACTAATTAACCTTATTGTAAAGTGTTACCCAATTTTGTTACTTTAAATAAAATGTTAAATAAAAAGATAAAATAAAATAACTTTAATCCAGCTAGTTTCCAAGGCAACATTTCTCATTATTATTTAGTTTTAATTTATGTAATAAAATAACTAAAATAAAATAAATAATTAATAAATCAATATAGACATGTTTAAAAACAATGAAAACTAATAAAATGACAAAAATGCAACAAAATTACTAAAACTTGACCAAAATTAACTTAAAATTATAAAAATAAATTGAATTCAAAATATTAACAAAAACTAGTATGTCGATACTTGACACTGAAACTATTATAGTTTTGTTAATATTTTAAATTAGATTTTATTTAAAAATATATTTTAGTCATGTTGTTTGTTTGTCATTGTCATTGTTATTATTTCGATTTTTATACATTTTATTTATTAGTTTAAGTGTACTTAATTAGAGTTATATTGGTACTGCATATAAAACTAATCAAAAACAAGAAATGTAGATACAAATATATGTTATGTTATTACAGTTACTATTTATTTTATTTCAAGTAATGAATTCTTATTTGATTATTTTGATGATTATTTGAATGGTTTTAGTTTTAGTTAACTAAAAGAACCCTGGCTCAGATTTATCAGCGATCAAAAGTCAAGATCTTAAACATTCTCCTCAAAATCGTCAGAAATCAACATGTTAAAAAAGTCCTATCAGCGGCAGTAATTTGTGACTATTTCTCAAAATGAATTTAAGAGAAACATCTGATACTGAAACTAAACAACAAATGAACTGAGAACTAAACGAAGTCTATGAAAAAGCAAAAACATTTTCATTTGAGTAGTTAAAAATGCTATTTCATTACCCTGCAGTTAATGTGTCATAATGCACTTTTGATGATTAAATACATATTTCTTCATGTGTACTTCTAGGAGAATAATGTGTCTGTGAACGGCCTGGTCTTTCTTCTTCTTTCGTTCCCTGCAGAAGTACTGGTCCTCTCACATCCAGCAGATCTTCCTCTAAAGCAGCACGACTGGCCATGTGCAGATACTGCCTCAATTATTCTCTCTTTCCTCCCCCCGACTGTTAAAGTGACTGTTCGGATCTTCCCTCTTCCAGCTGGAGTCAAATGACTGTCATGTCCAACCGAGCGCTGCCGTCTTCAGTTTTACAGGGGTCCCTTTATCTCTCGTCTTGTGGTGTGAATGGCGTATGAGACAGAAGCTTCCCGTCACGACTTCTGCTCTCGCACAGAAACTGATTCGCCACTTCGTGCTGAAAGAATTACATTAGACCCTATTCTTGCAGCAAAATACAGTGCTTTTGTTCTAAAACGATGAGAGCAGCCTACAAAAGACTGCATTTAAGACTGCATCATATGCACTATTCAGACAATTCATATTAGTAATGATTTCAATATGTTTTAAACAAAAGCCAAAAAGTACTCATACATACAAACACAACTTTTAAATGAGATGTCTTTTTAAAGTATTTATTTTATATGTATATATACACACACACACACACACACACACACACACATACACTCTCTCCTCTCTCTATCACTCACTCACACACACACACACACACACACACATACACTCTCTCTCTCTATCACTCACTCACACACACACACACACACACACACACACACACACACATACACTCTCTCTCTCTATCACTCACACACACACCACACACACACATACACTCTCTCTCTCTCTATCACTCACTCACACACACACACACACACATATACACTCTCTCTCTCTATCACTCACACACACACACACACACACACACACACACACACACATACACTCTCTCTCTCTATCACTCACTCACACACACACACACACATACTCTCTATCACTCACACACACACACACACACACACACATACTCTCTATCACTCACACACACACACACACACACACACACAATGTATCACAGTTTCCACAAAATATTGGGCAGCACAAGTGTTTTCAACATTGATAATAATCAGAAATGTTTCTTGAGCAGCATATTATAATGATTTCTGAAGATCATGTGACACTGAAGACTGCAGTAATGATGATGAAAATTCAGTGTTGATGACAGAAATACATATCATTTTACAGTATATCCACACAGAAAACACTTATTTTAAACTGCAATAACATCTCACTTTTTTTACTGTATTTTTGATCAAATAAATGCAGCCCGGGGGAGCAGTTTCTTTTCAAAACATTTAAAATGTCCCACTAACCCCAACAAGAAATGCATGTATGTTATACTCTCTAGCGTATTATAACGGTACCTTAGAAAAAAGAAACTCTAGTGGAGCCAAATGTGAATCAAATCTCCCGTGACCTTCACGTGAGGAGCATAATTTTGCTCTGCTGCTCGTGCAAAGCGTCCGAATGCATCACACGCGAGCTTTCATTTCAGCTAAGATCCTGCGTTAGAAGGTCGAGTTCATATCTGAAACGCAATCACAGCACATTATGAGCCCAGAATCATTCACAATGATCATAAGCACAAGCCCTCTTTATTGCAAATACAGGAGAAAATGGATTGTGTAGTTAACGGAGCACATTTGAATATGAACATATTAACACTATATGGTTTTGTTTCAGCGGGGCAGAAGTCAGCTTCATTTGTCAACGATACGGTTTATGAATGAAGGTAATGAAATCAAACGCAGCTCAACTCTGCTAAGATAATTACATCTAAATTTGCTTTATGAATCATGTGTTTTGACCCCATGTTCTCCATCTCATGGTAATAAGGCTCCTCGCTGCAGCCTGGAATTGGCGGCGTTTCTAAATGTATTATTATATGAAACACAAAAAGATTTTTAAAAACCTCCTGTAACCACTTTCATCTTTTATAGCTCTGCATAATAACCGCGGAGAGGAAAAGATTGATCTCTATAGATCTCCCGCCGAGCGCTGATTGCCAGAACGTGCTGATGCAGAACAGGTTTGGGGTTTAATACGGTGACGTACACTGAGACGGTTGTTTCTGACAAAGAGAAGGAAACATTCACTCTCGGAGGTGTTGACCCTTTGCTACTGTTTGATAAAATTTATAAATAATACACCCCAGATATTTTCTGCAAGACAGCAATGAGATGAAATGGAGGACAAATGGAGACTCTTAAAAAAACACATTAATAAACTCATATCAGCGGTGGTGCACGTGACGTCACACACTCTATAACAAGCATAAAACTAAGTTTTGTAAACAAGTGTAATAATAGTAACAGTTGCAAATTGTTTTATTTAGACTATAAATCTATGCTAATTAACGAATGACCTCAAACGCCAACGTTTCCTTTAGATTGGCAGGTTTGAGCGCAGGAAAATAGTTTATCATATTTATTTCGTGATGAGCGATGGGCCTTGTTGGGAAACCAAATAGTAAATCTCCGATCTGGAATGATTTCCGTTCATGTCACTCATCCGCGTTTGTACAAGTGTCTTCAGGTTCACGTGATCGCAGACGCCCGGGTGATCAGGTGTGTATTGGTGAGGATTTCTCCAAACTGGCCAAATACGAACGAGACCGCGGTAAATGGAAGATGTTCACAAGAAATGTGGCAACTTACGCCGCGAGTCCTATTCCACAGAGAGCGCGTGCAGCACACGAGGAGTTAACGCGCCCGCTTGCTTGGAGGCAGAACAGTGAACCGTGTCTAAACCGGACGCCGCGCACAACAGGTTGAGTCTGTCCACAGGACGTTTGGACTTTGTGTCAGTACGTTATAAACAGGACGAGGCAGTTTACTGCGAGGGATTTGTCGTGTTGTGTGGTGTAGACAGCATCACTGATTATTACGGGTTCTTGCCGCGCCGCTCATTTGAGGTAGACCGGGTGTATTTAACTTTCTAATATAAGGATACTTTCCTATTTAACTGTATTATTTATTTGATATTTATTTTAGTGTTTAGCAGGCTGAATGTTCACTGACGTAAGTGCTAAAATAAACACGCACGTTCGTTAATAGATGATTGAGCCTCATTTATTTATTTATGCGTTTCAGAATTATATATATGTATAAATATACACAACACCGCGCCACCGGCGGTAGTTAGTCCATTACCACCGCAGTGGTAAAAATCTGCAAATAAAATATTATTTGTAAAAATAACACATCCACCAAGACATTTTTAACTAAAATACAAGTCCATAATCCATAATAACTCTTTCTCTGGTGAAAAAGTGCATCTCCTGTTGTCTCTCACATCAAAACCCAGCCATATATTTGTTTAGAGCTGTTTTGGACTGTTTTGTCTTGTAAACGGTGTTTGATCTGAGCAGATTTCTCTCCTGGTTCAGACTAAAACACTTTTTCACTGGAGGAAGAGATATTATGGATTATGGACTCTATGTATTTTAGGTAAAAATGTCTCAATGCTTGATCTTTTGTCTTCTCCAGATGATAACTGAGTGCTGTGGATTATTGTGATGTTTTTATCAGACTCTCATTCTGACGGCACCCATTCACATCCATTGCTGAGACACTGATGCAGAGACACATTTCTCCAAATCTGATGAAGAAACAAACTCATCTTGGATGACCCGAGGGTGAGGTTTTTGCCTGAACTATTCCTTTAAAAAACCAAAGCAATGAAAAAACAATGTCTGAGCTACAACGCTGATCTATTCTCATGAAAGCATGAATGCAAACACTCATAAAGCGTGCAGCAGCGAGGGACGGGTGTGTTGTATGTGTTGACGTGTCGGGGCAGGGTGATCTGTTCCCTCCAGATGGGAGATTTCCCGCCGCAGATGAGGGTCACACAGGAGTCGGGAGTGACAAGCGCATCTGTGGTTTGGCAGCGGTTTGGCAGAATGTGTGTGTGTGTGTGTGTGTGTGTGTGTGTGTGTGTGTGTGTGTGTGTGTGTGTGTGCGTGTGTGTCTGTGTGTGTGTGTGTGTGTGTGAGTGAGTGTGTGTATGCGTGTGTGCGCGTGTGTGTGTGTGTGTGTGTGTGTGTTGTGTGTGTGTGGTGTATGTGTGTGCGTGTGTGTGTGTGTGTGTGTGTGTGTCTGGTGTGTGTGTCCTGGCGTGTGTGTGTGTGTGTGTGTGTTGTGTGTGTGTGTGTCTGTGGTGTGTGTTGTTGGTGGTGCGTGTGGTGTCCTGTGTGGTGTGTGTGAGTGGAGTGTGTTGGTATGCGTGGTGTGTGTTTGTGTGTGTGTAGTTGTGGCTGTAGTGTGTGTGTGTTTGTGTGGTGTGTTGTGTTGTGTGTGTGTGTGTGTGCGCGTGTGTGCGCGGTGTGGTGTGTGTGTGTGTGTGTGGTGGTGCGTTGTGTGCGCGTGTTGTTGTTGCGCGTGTGTGTGGTGTGTGGTGCGTGGTGTTGCGCGTGTGTGTGTAGTGGTGTGTGCGTGTGGTTGCGTGTGGGCGCGTGTGTGTTGTATATGCGTGTGTGCGCGCGTGTGTCGTGTGTGTGCGCGTCGTCTGTGGCGCGTGTGTCTGTGTGTGGTTGTGTTGTGTGTGGTCTGTGTGTGTGCGTGTGGTGTGCTTCTGTGGTGTGTTGTGGAGTGACCTGTGTGTGGTATGCGTGTGTGCGCGTGTGTGTGGTGTGTGTGTGTGTGTGCGTGTGTGGCGCGGTGTTGTGCGCGTGTGTGGGTGTGTGTGGGTGTATGTGTGTGTGTGCGCATGCGGTTGGGTTTGTCTTAACAGTGCTAATGAAGTACAAAAACAGAAATAAGTATCTAGGAGATGACTCAAATTAGCAGGTTAATGGAATGAATCGGATGCGTGATTAATGCCTCTAATTAGAGTGATGTCGGAACAGACAGATGAAACTTTCCTTCTTCCCGCAGATCTTCCTCTCACAGGTTTGTATCAGTCCGCAGGGAAACAAATGAATGTTTAAAAAGTACCAGGTGGTGAACACTGATGAGGAAGATCTCACTAAAAACAGCAGTAATCCAGCTTAAAGGTACAGTTCACCCAAAAATAATCATTCTGGTGTCATTTAATCACCCACATTTGGTTCCGAACATGTATGTTTGTAACTCGACATTCTTCAAAATATCTTCTTTTGTGTTTGTGGGGGTGATGATGAAAAAGAAAATATATGTGACCCTGGAGCATCAAAGCAGTCATAAGCAGCACAGGTATATTTGTAGCAATAACCAACAATACATTGTATGGGTCAAAATTATACATTTTTATTTTATGCCAAAAATCATTAGAATATTAAGATCATGTTCCATGAAGATATTCAGTAAATGTCCTACCGTAAATATATCAAAACTTAATTTGTGATTAGTAATATGCATTGCTAAGAACTTAATTTGAACAACTTTAAAGATGATTTTCTCAATATTTAGATTTTTTTTGCATCCTCAGATTCCATATTTTCAAATATTGTCAGATCATAACAAACCTTACATCAATGGAATGATTATTTATTTATTTATACAAATTTCTAAAATTGACACTTATGAGTGGTTTTGTGCTCCAGGGTCACATAGTAATTTATATTTATATCATATTTATTCCGGTGTTATTTTAGAATCATTGAGACACTATTATAGTTTTATTAATATTTTGAATGAGCTTTTTATATTTATTGTCATTTTCATGTCAATTTACATTTAAAGTTTTAGTAATTTTGTTGTGTGCTCTTATCATTTTTTTTCCAATTTATATTTATTTAAAGTTAAGCTACATTATAATGAAAAAAATCTTGCCATGGCAACTGATAAAAAACCCCAAAATGTTTTGTTTCCATTGATGTTTGTTCATTAAGTAACATTTTTAAGGTTTTACTTTTAGTTTCAGATTTAGTTAACGATGACAACAGTGGAGTGAACTATAAAATATAAATATCAGCTGACAAACTTAAAACAAACAAACAAAAAACTAGAAATTAACTTTAAGCTGAGGTACTAAAATGATTAAAACTGAAACTAAAATAAATATAAATTAAACAGAACATTTAATAAAAACTGAATGACAAATATAAAAATGACAAGAGCAACCAAATTACTCTAATTAAAGTGAAAATAAACCACCATTTCATCTCTGTAAACCAAACTATTACTTTAATGAAATAATTTTTCTCTCTAATAATATATTGTATCATTAGGTAGCTGGAGCGCTGCTTTATAACATAATACCAAGTTGTAATTCTTTCTGAAAGTGACTCTGGTTTTTCATATCTAATACCATAAAGCTGCTTGAATTAAGGCTATCTATTGCATAAAGTACTATATTAATAAACATGATATGACCGGACTTTCCTGGAGTACGTTACTGAGCTGCAGAGCTCGTGCACACATCCACATCGCTGTAATCAGATGCCTTTTTTAACTCCTGCTTTCACACTGCTGTCAGTTTTTGTTGTGTTTATTTTGTTATTGAGAGGAAACCGAGCAGCACATCTCTACACATTCATCCAAACACCGCTCAGCATCTGCAGGTTCGTTCGGCTGTCTTCTTCTCTTAAACTGCGTCCAGGAGGGCTGAACTATAGTCTCGCGCTACAGCGCCACGCTGGTCAGACCGCAGTATTGCAGGCTCTTACATTGGGTCATATAAGATCAACCGACTACTCCACAACAAAAATATTTGTTGACAATTGTTTATTGTCGACGTTGTCGATAATGTCGACGTATCGTTGCAGCCCTAGTTGGTGGTAATGCATAGACGGACATTATGTGAAAATGTGGACGTGCCAAAATAAAGGTGTCCAAATATCGAAATATTTTACGCGTGGCATCGATGCATCGTATCGTCATACATCGTATCGATATCGATGAATCGTTACACCTCTATTATTTAGTCTCATTATTTTCAAAGCAAACACACCTTCTTCTAATGCAAATGAGGCATATTATGACTATGACTTCAATAGTCAATGCTATCCGCCTGATGCAATTCATGTTGTGGTATTAAACAAACAAGAAGAGACACATCACTCCTATTTCAAAATGACCTAAATGCACGACGTAAACTATGTTAGTGTTCCTGTGTAAGTGGGTGGTATTGAGCAGAAACTGAAGAGAAGCAGACCTTACAGCAACCGTCAAAGGTCTGAGACACGAGAGACTATAACTCAATCACGGCCAGGGCACAAATACAGACACCGAGTTTGAGAAACAAGTCCAGAGGACATTACCCAGCATGCTCTGTGCTTTCATACAGTTTAAAATAGAGTATGTGTGTGTGGAGAAACCACACGATTTCACGCCCAAACTAATCAGCGGCCCGACATTCATCACAGTCACTGTACTAGACAGTATTTGTGCTGCTGCAATGGGAAAGTTGCTGTTTGCTGTCAGCTTTATGACATTTAGAAAACAAAACCGATTAGTCTGACGTATCTAAACGTACCAGACCTCGCCAGCGGACGAGTCACAGACAGTTTTGGGTTCGTCTGCCCAGGTTTACAAACACACGCTGACAGCTCAATGAGCAGCTGGATCGCTGACAGTCATAACGCATCCCGATGTCATGATGATGGTGAGGGGCAACGAGGGCAAAGGTCAAACGCTGCTCATCACATGGTGACCTTAAGCGCTCAATAATCCATCCTACATAAAACGATGAACAAGAACATGATATAATAGTAAACCTATAGTGCACTACTGTAAATATGAGCATTTGAAATGACACACGTGTTTTTATTATTATAACAGTGCTATTATTTTCTATCCACGATCCTACACTACATCTGTTTTTATGAATAAATATGAACAAAACGGACTGATATGTAAAGATTTGATTTGTGGTCACACCTAAACGACAACAGCATTGCTCAGATTATTCATGGAGACGTTATAGTTACTTTAATACCAATATACTATTATAACTTTTGTTCTCACATGTTCTTAATTTCATTTTTGTTTTAGTAATTTTGTTGTGTTGTATTTGACAGTGTTGGGGTAACGCATTACAAGTAACATAATCTGATTTCTTTTCAAGCAACTAGTAAAATTAAAGCATTACTTTTAAATTTACAAGGAAATATCAGAGTTACTTTTTCAGATAAGTAATGCCCCTGACTGGCAGCTCTCCTGTCCCTGTGTTAATACAAATTGGGAGGCGGTACGTGTGTGTATGGTACTGATGTGTGGTGTGTGTATGTGTATATGTGTGTGTGTGTGTGTGTGCATTTCCTGAAGCCTGAGGCGTATTCATTTCACTTTTGCTGTGAAAGGGCCTTTACAGTTGCCAAAAATATAACTTTGGGTTTTTTTGTTATTTAAAAACAAATGTGACCCTGGAGCACAAAACCAGTCTTAAGTCGCTGGAGTATATTTGAAGCAATAGCCAACAACACATTGTATGGGTCAAAATTATAAATTTTTCTTTTATGCCAAAAATCATTAGGATATTAAGATCATGTTCCATTAAGATATTTTGTAAATGTATTACCATAAATATATTAAAACTTCACTTTTGATTAGTAATATGCATTGCTAAGCACTTCATTTGGACAACTTTAAAGGCGATTTTCGCTGTATTTCGATTTTTTTTGCACCCTCAGATTCCAGATTTCTAATATTTGTATCTCAGCCAAATATTGTCATATCCTAACAGTCAATTTCAATTTTTTACAAATTGACACTTAAGGCTGGTTGTGTGGTCCAGGGTCACAAATAAGCAAGCCCAGCCCAGATGACAAAATGTAACACAAAAGTAACACAAAGTATGACTCTTCATAAAAAGTTACTTTAACGAGTTACTTTTTTATGGAGTAACAGTATATTGAAATGCATAAGTGTTTTTCTTCAGCAATGGTTTTTGAAAACTGCACAGTTTCCAGAATGATGACCAGATGCATCATTTCACTTCAAAAACCCAACAGACAGACATTGAAGGAGAAACCAGAGTCATAGAGATCAGAACACCAAGAACCCACCTAGAAACGGCTAAGAGCACCCTAGCAACCACCCATAGCACTGTAGCATCATAGTAGTGAGATGTTATGTGTTAATGTTAATTAATGCACTGTTTATTCTATATTCCTCCTTCTATTATTAGTCGAGTTCTTACTGCAAATAACTCTGGCCTTTTTCTGTTTATTCTCATTAATTTCCCTCTGGACATTAAATCTTGGACTGGTGAAGCCCTGGCTCTGGACTGTAGACACTGGCCAAACTCTCTAAGCAGTTCTGTGTGTGTGTGTTTTCAATCCGGAGTGTGATTATCCATCAGCACTTATTTCCCCGTCGCATGGATTCTGAGGTGTTTTATAACTCAGGAGTCCAGTCCAGCAAGCAACAGAACCATCTGCTCCGTCCTCTTGGCTGGACGCACCTATAATCAGTGTAGCGTGAGGTCTGTTGGTAATTGAGCCATCGAATGTGCCAGGAAGTGACATCATCATCATCATCATCATCGAGCACACTGGGTTCACGGGTGTCCATCTGCAGGAGGTTATCAGAGGTCAGTGAGTATCTTTATTTTTGTAGATCAATACAAATATGTAAATTTTTTTGTAATCTGCGTGGTCACCGATCTCTAAATGCTTCTGTAGGAAAGACAAATGTCATGCTTCTTCTGTAAAACCGAAAGTGTTTCTCCAAGACAGCAGTGACGGAGAACAAACGAAGTCTCCGATGTTTCTCTTGAGAAACACATCTTAATTATTGCACACGTGTCTCCAGATGAGATTTGATCCTGTGCTTAACACTTAACAATAAGCTTTCATTAGTTCATGTTAGCTCATTAGTGCATTAACACTAACAATGGGTAATACATTCGTTACTGTATTTAATTATCGTCGTTAAC
>QVTF01024903.1:0-2500 GCA_003573665.1 Oxygymnocypris stewartii | reverse complement strand
GCTGAACGTGACGAGGTGATCCGTGTAATGAAAAGACAAAGACAAAGATCGAGCACTTCATCAGCTCTCGTTAAGCTCTTTTCTTACATGTTAAAAATGTATAAGGTAGAAAGCTGCTCCATTACACTTGCCGAAAGAAAATCAATTTCACAGACGGATTGAAAGGTGGCGTGATCCTTCATCACACCGAGGCGCAGATTAACTTGACTTTATAAACCGTCACTGATGAAGAAGCACCGCGCTCCTCTCGGACCCTTAAACTAATCAATCCGTTCACAGCTGGCTTTATTTCATTTACAGCAGGGAGATCAGAGATGAAGAAAATGAAATAAAAGTACACGTGAAGCACTATAAATCAGCACCCGATGAGCAAAATCGATCATTTTTCCTCAGAATCATCATTTTAAGAGTATTTGTGCATAAGCATCATCCATATATTTGATTTGGATTTGAAGTTACTACAAATATAGACGCATACAACATCAACATATGAAGATTCTACAACAAATGTTCATGAATTATTTATTTTATGTCTCTGGACATATACAAAAAAAAAATATATTAATATAAATTTCACTTATTGGTACATTTAGATATCTTCCAACCTCAAAAATGTGTTAATATTGGGTCAAAAGTTTGGAATATTTCGATTTTTTTGCTCCTCAAGCATGCATTTATTATTGCATTAAAATATTAAAATATTATTACAACTTAAATAAGTGTTTACTATGTGAATCTATATAAAAATGTTATGTATTTCTGTGATGCACAGCTGAATTTTTGTCATCATTACTCCAGTCTTCAGTGTCACATGATTCTTCAGAAATCATTATAATATGCTGCTCAAGAAACATTTCTGATTATTAGCACTAATGATATTAAGGTGAAATATAAGGTGATATATTTTATCATCAAGCATGCATTAAATTGATGAAAGTACTTCATAAAAGTGCCAGTAAAAACAATTATAATGTTACAAAAGATTTCTATTTCAAATAAAATGCTGTTCTTTTTAAACTTCACATTCATCTGTGAATTCCTGAAAAACTAAAATGAATCATGGTTTCCACAAAAATATTGTGCAGAACACATTGATAATAATCAGAAATGCTCTTGGGCATCATATTATGATGATTCTGAAGATCATGTGACACTGAAGACTGCAGTAATGATGCTGAAAATACAGCTGCGCATCACAGAAAAAAATTACATTTTAATAGAAAACTTTAATAATTTCACTATTTTACTCTATTTTTGATCAATAAATGCAGCCTTAAAGGATTAGTTCACTTCAAATAAAAATGTCCTGATAATATATTCACCCCATGTCATCCAAGAGGTTATGCATTCTTTCTTCAGTCGAAAATAAATTAATGCTTTAGATGAAAACATTCATGAAGAAGTTTTGAAAAGGTCATGAAAGTTTGACCCTTTTCAACGTAATTAAGTGAAGTCTGGGACGCACATGGCAGAACAGGCAAGCATTTGTGTGTTTATAAAGCATATACATGTATTTTATTTTTTTAAATGAGCGATCGTTTTGCTAGATAAGACCCTTATTCACCGTCTGGTATCGTTTATAGCTGCACTGAAACTGTAGATTGACCTTTAACCGCTTTGGAGTCCATTGAAGTTCACAATATGGAGGCAAATCCTGCAATGTTTTCATCAGAAACCTTAATTTCTTTTCGACTGATGAATGAAAGAATACATAAACATCTTGGATGACATGAGGTGAGTAAATTATCAGGAATTTTTAATTTGAAAGTGAACTAATCCTTTAATGTCTTAATTAACGTATACATCATTAACATGCATTCCGAGAGAAATGTTTCATGCTTGTTTAGTTCTTGCTCTTCTTGTGAGTGCATCGACGCAGCGCTGCTAAGTGCTTTCGGGAGGCTCAGGGAACGGCTGCATTTTGAATTTCCATCTTCTGAAGAGCTAAAAAGGTCTTGAGTGATTTGACTGAAAGCATTCGGATACAGTGAGGGCAAAGAGTCATACAGCACTGTGTGTTTGTGTGTGTGTGTGTGTTTGTGTGTGTGTGTGTGTGTGTGTGTGTGTGTGTGCACGTGCGTGCGTGTGTGTGTGTGTGTGTGTGTGTGTGTGTGATAGAGAGAGAGTGTATGTGTGTGTGTGTGTGGTGTGTGTGTGTGTGTGTGTGTGTGATAGAGAGAGAGAGTGTATGTGTGTGTACATTTGCTTGAGTGGCGTGAGGGCAAAGAGTCATACAGCTGTGTGTTTGTGTGTGTGTGTGTATGTGTGTGTGTGCACGTGCGTGCGTGTGTGTGTGTATGTGTGTGTGTGTGTGTGTGTGTGGTGTGTGGTGTGTGTGTGTGTGTGTTGTGTGTGTGTGTGTGTGTGTGTGTGTGTGTGTGTGTGTGTGTGTGTGTGATAGAGAGAGAGTGTATGTGTGTGTGTGTGTGTGTTGTGGTGTGTGTGTGTGTGTGTGTGTGTGTGTGTGTGTGTGTGTGTGTGTGTGTGTAGAGAGAGAGAG
>QVTF01024902.1:10000-40000 GCA_003573665.1 Oxygymnocypris stewartii | reverse complement strand
GCGTTTGCGATAATATCGTAATAGTTGTTTTATCGATGTGCAATTTGACAATATTTGAGTATTTTGTAAAAAACAAACAAAACGCATACATTAGCACGCATACATTATCCTGCGTGGTGATGAAGGGGTTAATCAGTGCACGTGATTAATTAGAGCGTGTTCTTTCACTGCATGATTCAGTCGATTAAAATTCATTAAGAATGATCGCAAAATTCAAGATATGAGGCAGAAAATGTATATATGTACATAGTTAAAATCGCACAAAGTGTGCCGTTTTTTCTTCAAAACAAGCACGATTACAAATGTGATATTGATTATATACAATAATTCAATAAACAATAAGTTAATATTAAGATACTTACGTTTTAGACGCCATATTGCCTGTTTTTGCTCCATTTCGCTGACTAAAAATACGTCCAAACAAACATAGTACTGTTCTGCTTCTCTGAGCAACATGAGAGTGATTCGTTCCTGAATGATTCAATCGTTTAAATGATTCGGTTCAGTCTCAGTGATTCGTTCCTGAATGATTCAATCGTTTAAATGATTCGGTTCAGTCTCAGTGATTCGTTCCTGAATGATTCAATCGTTTAAATGATTCGGTTCGGTCGCAGTGATTCGTTCCTGAATGATTCAATCGTTTAAATGATTCGGTTCAGTCTCAGTGATTCGTTCCTGAATGATTCAATCGTTTAAATGATTCGGTTCAGTCACAGTGATTCGTTCCTGAATGATTCAATCGTTTAAATGATTCGGTTCAGTCACAGTGATTCGTTCCTGAATGATTCAATCGTTTAAATGATTCGGTTCAGTCACAGTGATTCGTTCCTGAATGAATCAATCGTTTAAATGATTCGGTTCAGTCTCAGTGATTCGTTCATGAATGATTCAATCGTTTAAATGATTCGGTTCAGTCACAGTGATTCGTTCCTGAATGATTCAATCGTTTAAATGATTCGGTTCAGTCACAGTGATTCGTTCATGAATGATTCAATCGTTTAAATGATTCGGTTCAGTCACAGTGATTCGTTCCTGAATGAATCAATCGTTTAAATGATTCGGTTCAGTCTCAGTGATTCGTTCCTGAATGATTCAATCGTTTAAATGATTCGGTTCAGTCACAGTGATTCGTTCCTGAATGAATCAATCGTTTAAATGATTCGGTTCAGTCTCAGTGATTCGTTCCTGAATGATTCAATCGTTTAAATGATTCGGTTCAGTCACAGTGATTCGTTCCTGAATGAATCAATCGTTTAAATGATTCGGTTCAGTCTCAGTGATTCGTTCATGAATGAATCAATCGTTTAAATGATTCGGTTCAGTCTCAGTGATTCACTCATTACCAGTGACTTTCTGCCACCTACTGGCGGTTTAATATCACATTTAAAGTCTATTTTCGTTTTTAAAATTATTTTAAATATCATTATTCAATGTTTTATGTTTATGTCAAAAATGATGCATTTGTAACTGCAGGTTAAAGCACTCAATGTCCATCTGAGCTGCATTAAACAGTGCATAAATACATATAAATGCCACTTCTGCAGAGATTAATTTTGATAATACTGGTTTCATTTGTTTGATAACTGCCTAAATGTGTATTATCTTAATTTACTAATTACAATTTGATTCAAAAGATATACACTTTAAAAAAAAAAATGCTTTATTAAAGGTAAAAATCTATTTAAACTTAAATGAAAATATGAATTTCTATCACCGATGTGAACTGAGCACACAGAATATGAAGAATATCATAAACTGCAGCTGTGTACGGTATTCAGATATCAGCACAATAACACTACAAAATATTATCGTTATCGAAAAAATCCCCCAAATATCGAGAAATCCTTTTTTTTCAATATCGCACACCCCTAGTGTGAGGAAGGGTAGGTTTATATTTATGCATTTAGCAGACACTTTTATTCAGATCAAGAAAAGAAGAATAAAGCAAGTTTTCGTCACTTCAAAAGAGTTTGATTCGATTTCAGATTCAGTTTAAATGCTTTGCAGTCTGATTCTCATATTAATTTACATGTAGTCGTTGTATTCATCAGACGTAAATAAACATCTGCAGTATTTGTCTCATCAGGTTGAGAAAGTAGTGACATATAAAGATTTACATGGCTATGCTGTTAACTAACCCTTTAAATCCAATCAACTGATGTATTTAGATTCCCATTGAGCCATCGGTCCGGTTATTGTGTCTGAAATGAGTGTTTTCTGTCCCGCTCAGGTGAAGATTGATAAACTGGAGGCGCTGAGAGAGCAGAGGGTGAAGGTGTTCGGTTGGGTCCATCGCTTTCGCAGACAAGGTGAGCCGATTGAAAGGAGCTCCCAGAATCCTCAGCGGTCTTATTGAACGGCTCCATGTATTCATAAAGCATAGCTTCAATGAGAATGTCAAATATGTCTGCTCGTGTTTTCTCAGGGAAGAACCTGCTGTTTATTGTGCTGCGTGACGGAACCGGTTTCCTGCAGTGTGTTCTTACGGACAAACTGGTACCGTTTATACTTTACACGATTCAAAATGGGTCAATTAGTTCTGTTAGTTATCAGAGCTGTTGGTTATTAGGATTAAAGATGGGCAAAGTCCTAATTAACCCTTTACGATTCCTGTCAAATTAGCCTAAAACGCCTAAATAGGCAGACCCAAAGTAAATTGCATGCTGTTCTTGGGCCATTTGGATGATATGCATGGTGTTGGTCTCCTTTGAAAGGTGACACTCTGAGGTTTGTTTCTCAACAGTCAGAATCACTGTAAGTCTTACTGATATTGAGTAATAGCACTCTGAACACACTAAAACAAAGAAAATAATTATATTTTTGTAAATATAAGCCTGCAGATGACTATAGCTGGACTGGAAAATACATTGGGGTCACAGAATGAAGCCTTACCAAGCCAAATTTATCATTTGATAAATAATATATTAGAAAATTAGTGTTTTACACATGTTTCTCTAATTTTATGTCTAGACGCTTCCGAAAAAAGTACACTTGGGAGACTCCAAACGACGCTTTGTAACAGCGACACATACAATGCTGTAATTCTTGAATGCTTTAATGTACAGTCATCATTGTGGGCTCTAATGAAAGGTTACACTTAGAGCTGTTCAGTTTCTCATCCAGATTCACTGTCAATAATTACTGACACATAGTAACTGAAGCATAAACACATTATAGTCACATTTATTTATAGAATCCAAAATGTGTACACTTTTAAAATTACATATATATTTATAATCTAAATACACATTTTTTTTCCTATATTTCTATTTCTGTACACAGTACATTATTTAATTTGTGGGTTTTTTCTTACATTGGTGTTATATTGCATCCCTACTGTGTTATTCCTATGTATGTCTGTACTATCATGCATGTCTGCATTATGTCAACAAAAAGTGGTCTGATAAAGACACAGATTGTACATGCTGTGTTTATTGTATCTTAAAATGGTTTACATAGTTGAAATCACAAGAATCTCAGCTTTCCGTGGATATATGACAAGCCCAACTGTTTTTTTTTGTTTGTTTTTGTGTCTGACGATTTTTCCCTGTCACCACCGATGCTGGATTTTTGGCTAAGCGATGCTGTAATTACAGTAAATAAATAAATGCAAATATGATATCGGATTAAGGCTGAGTGATGCCCTATTTAAAGTAAATAAATGAAAATAAAAGCAGAGATGATATAGGATTAAGGTCACTACTTAAAAAAATGAATAAGTAAATATAGTAGAAAATGTATAGGAGTAATGCGAGGCAATGCTCTAATTAAAAATAAATGCAAATAAAGCAAAAAATGATCGAGGAAAGTGAGGCGATGCCAAAAAAAGCATTTAAATTATATAAAAATGTTTAAAATTTTACTAAAATAAATATAATTTATAAATGATGTATTAGTGTACAAATATATATTGTATAAATGATTCTCTAATAATTAAATGTTTCAGAATGTTAATGATATTTTCTGCATATCTCTATATGATCTATTGTTGTTGATGAATGTGTGTTGTGTGCAGTGTCAGTGTTATAACGGCCTGGTGTTGTCTACGGAGAGCACCGTCGCTCTGTATGGAACCGTCAAACCGGTTCCTGAGGGCAAACAGGTGAGACAATTACCCAGATAAATGAATCAATATTAATATGACTTCCCTATATTTAAAGGTGTAGTTCTTCCAAGTATGAAAGCTCTGTCCTGATGTCATGGGTTTGTTCTGAAAGGCTCCGGGCGGCCATGAGCTGCTCTGTGATTTCTGGGAGCTGATCGGTCTCGCTCCGGCCGGCGGCGCCGATAACCTGCTGAACGAGGAGTCTGACGTGGATGTGCAGCTCAACAACAGGCACATGATGATCCGTGGGGAAAACGTCTCCAAGATCCTGAAAGTCCGGTCCACCGTCACGCAGTGTTTCCGGGATCATTTCTTCAGCCGGGGCTACTACGAGGTCATGAACCATGTGTTAGAGGATTGGTTCAGCCGGAAATTAAAATGTCCTCGCTCTAAATTCATCCCAGGATTATTCTTCATCAGATTTGGAGATATGCATCAGTGTCTCAGCAATGGATGCTCTGCAGTGAATGGGTGCCGTCAGAATGAGAGCTGATAAAAACATCACAATAATCCACAGTGCATCAGTTAACATCTGGAGAAGACAAAAACAGCGTATTTGGTAGAAACAAATCTATTATTAAGACACTTTTAACTTCAAACAATTCCTTCTAGCATAAATATGAGTTCATAATCCATAACAACGCTTCCTCTGGTGAAAAAGTGTGTCTCTAACATCAAAACCCAGCCACACACAGTATTTGTTTAGAGCTGTTTTGTACTTTAGTTTTGGCTCCTAAGCGGAGCTTGATCTGAGCAGATTTCTCTCCTGATTCAGGCCAGACCACTTTTTCACTGGAGGAAGAGTTATGGATTATGGACTCGTATTTTAGTAAAATGTCTTAATGGTGGATTTGTTTCAGCTTTTGTCTTCTCATGATGTTAACCGATGGAGTGGTGTGGATTATTGTGATGTTTTTAATCAGATGTTATTCTGACGGCACCCATTCACTGCAGCAGATTCTTTTCTGAACAAGAGATGGAATGATACATTTCTCCAAATCTGTAAGAAACAAACTCATCCTAATCTTGAATGGCCTGAGAGCGAGGACACGTTCAGCTAATGTTTATTGTTATACGTAATTGTGCAGAATCTCGTTTTGATGCACATGATGTTGTTTGTTTTAGTAAACACGTTTGTTTGTTGTCGTTCTCAGATAACTCCGCCCACTCTGGTGCAGACGCAGGTGGAGGGCGGCTCGACGCTCTTCGGTCTTAACTACTTCGGTGAGAACGCGTACCTGACACAGTCGTCTCAGCTCTACCTGGAGACCTGCATCCCTGCGCTGGGAGACACCTTCTGCATCGCGCAGTCGTACCGTGCCGAGCAGTCGCGCACACGCAGACACCTGGCCGAGTGAGTCTGGGAGCCTTCTGCATTCATTCAGTGAAACTCTTACGTCCCTTCTTTAGCTATTAAAGGGGTCACGGGATGCAAAATGTACTTTTACATGTTGTTTCAACATATATGTGTGTTGGCAGTGTTTGTACACGCCTACCCTATAATGGTAAAAATTCAACCAGTGTTTTTTATTAAATATATATATATATATATATTTTTTTTTTTTATTAAATATATATATATATAACTCCGCGTCGTGCAAGGACTGCAGGACAAAACAGAAGCATGTCAGTGTAATGTGTGTGTGTGCGTGTTCGTGTGCGTTCGTGTGCGTGCGCGTGCGTGCGTGTTCGTGTGCGTGCGTGTGTGTGTGTGCGTGCGTGCGTGCGTGTGTGTTCGTGTGTGTGCACGCGTGTGTGTGTGTGCGTGTTTGCGTGCGTGCGTGTGTGTGTGTGTGTGCGTGTGTGTGTGTCTGTGTGCGTGCGTGTTCGTGTGCGTGCGTGCGCGTGTGTGTGCGTGTGTGTGTTCAGGTACTCCCACATCGAGGCTGAGTGTCCCTTCATGACCTATGAAGATCTTCTGAACCGGTTGGAGGATCTGGTGTGTGACGTGGTGGACCGGGTGCTGAAGTCTCCTGCTGCGCAGCTGCTCTACGACATTAACCCGGTATGACCCCTGACCTCACTCTGAGCATCACAGATAAAACCTGGAAATGACAGAATATTTTACATTTTAGGCCTGGATTATGTTATTCAGACATATACAATTCATGCAAATTAACTTCACCATCCTTGTAGAAGATTTATGTAAATATTTATATTAAAGTTTTTGTAACTGGTTTTGATTTTTATTAGTGCTTGTTTTTTAATTCACAGATATTTATTCCAGTTTGTCATTTTAGCACTTTAAATGAAAATTGGCGACTTGGTTTACATTTTCTTCACTTATTTTATTTCAGTTAATATTAATTTGATTTAATTTCAGTTAAAATAAATATTGGTTTTAGTTAATAATAACAACATTGTCAGAAACGGGAAATGATTTATGGAAATTCATAAAAAAATTAACATTATTATTTTTTAATTTTTTTTTAATTTTCAGTTTTGGTAATTTTAGCACTTCGATTTTAAATGAAATTGATAAATCTTGCTAAGGCAACTGACAAAAAATAATAAAATTGTCTTGTTTTCTTTTTTGTCTATTTAACTTTTTTGATCAACATACATTTAAAAATATATATATTTGTAGTTTTAGTTAATAAAAACAACATTGTTCCAAATGACTGGAAAGGTCATGGAAATTAATCTTGAAGTATTTAATTTTTTTTATTTATTTTAGTCGTTTTAGCATTTCAACTTTAAATGAAAATTAGAAATGTTGGCTTGGCAGCTGACAAAAAAATAGTTGTAAGTTTGTTTCAGTTTTTGTTACCAATAACAACATTGTTACAAATGACTGGAAAGGTCATGGAAATGTATCAACATCCATAAGTCTGGAAGCTCTGTGCAGTTCATCATCTCTCTCTCTCTCTCTCTCCTCTCTCTCGTTCTCTCGTTCTCTCTCTCTCTCTCGTTCTCTCTCTCTCCTCTCTCTCGTTCTCTCTCTCCTCTCTCTCTCTCTCCTCTCTCTCTCTCTCTCCTCTCTCTCTCGTTCTCTCTCTCTCTCTCTCTCTCTCTCTCGTTCTCTCTCTCTCTTTCTCCTGCAGGACTTCAAGCCTCCCAAACGGCCGTTCAAGAGGATGAACTACACCGAAGCCATTGAGTGGCTCAAAGAGCACGACATCAAGAAGGACGATGGGACGTTTTATGAGTTTGGAGAGGTGTGTGTTATTGAGTTACATATGTTATTTCTGAGAGCGCTCGACTGCAAAAGCTTGGATATTTGACTGTTTGTGTGTGATTTCTACAGGATATCCCAGAAGCCCCTGAGCGGCTGATGACCGACGCTATTAACGAGACCATCCTGCTGTGTCGCTTCCCAGCCGAGATCAAATCCTTCTACATGCAGCGCTGCGCCGAGGACCGCCGCCTCACCGAGTCGGTCAGGATCCTCGTGAACATTTAGGGTTGCTTATCGAGAACTCCCTGGGTTGTGTCCACATTCCCAAGAACTGGGTATTCGATTAGACGTGTGCATTTCGATTCTGCTTACATTTATGCATTTAGCAGACGCTTCTATCCAAAGCGACTTACAATTGCATTCAGGTTATACATTTTTCATTAGTATGTGTTCCCTGGGAATCGAACCCACAACCTTTTGCCCTGCTGACGCAATGCTCTACCACTGAGCCACACAGGAACACAATTAATGATTGGCTTAATGCTTAATGATTCCTGGGTTCGCATTTTAATGTGATTTAAAATGATTTAAAGGTGCACTGTGTAGTATTTAGGATGATCTATAGATCATGTTATGTTTTTATTACCTTAGAATGAGCAATTTATATCTACATACACCGCGGGTCCCCATGTTGTCACCATGTTTCTACAGCAGCCCTAAACGGACAAACTGCTCGTTTCGTCAATGTGTTGTTCTCGCGAAAGACACGGACACAAGGATGAACAAGTAACCGTAATATTCGCAGTGTGTGCACGAGGGCGCCCTCTGGCTTCCAGTATGAATGAACACATAGCACTAAACAACGGCCACTCCATAAAATAATACATCTGTTTTTCTGCAGCATGTCGTTTTTTATCATTTAAATAGCATTTTAAATATATGTATTTTTTAGGAACACTCCATCTGCGTGCGTTCGGTGTTAAAGAGACAGCAGCCTAATAAACACGCTGCCTGTCATTAACATTAATCAAAGAAAATCATTCACTGATCTTGACTGAAAATATTTAATTACTTAAATCTGTATTTTATTTATGAAAACTTAATTACGGTTCTGTACCTGAAATTTGGTTCAGTGGTATTTATGCTATTGCTAATTGATTCGTTTGTTACTATTTTATTACTGTTTACTTGTCTTTAACACGTTAATATTTGATATTTATATGAATCTAGTTGTTTTTGCTGTGGTATTTTTGTTAAAATTCAACCACAGCCAATCACAACATATTCAGTGTTTAAACATGCAGACACACTATATTGCCAAAAGTATTGGCACCCCTCCTAATGAAAGGTTTGACTACTTTAGTAATTTCCATGAGTACAAATCTTACTGTTTAAGCATATAATGATATTCTAGGGAATTGTGTGTTTCTAGTTTTATAGTTTGGACAGGACTCTTTTCTATTCTAACATGACAGTGTCTGTTTGGGGATGAGTTTGTGTCTCATTTAAAGTCACACCAGAGGTTCAAGTTCTTCCACACTGACTGAATCATCATTTCTCTTTGATTCTTGTCTTATACACAGAGACACTGTCATGTTAGAATAGAAAAGGGTCCAAACTGTTGCTATAGAATTAGATTCCCTAGAATATCATTATATGCTTAAATGTTAAGATTCATACTCATGGAAATGACTAAAGTATAGTCAAACCTTTCATTAGAAGGGGTGCCAATACTTTTGGCAATATAGTGTATATGGACCAATGTGATACCAGAACAAAACTAAAGCTACATACCGAAAAGAGATTATGCAAAAGGACACAAATGTTGTGTTGTGTGTCAGGTGGATGTGCTGATGCCGAACGTGGGTGAGATCGTGGGCGGCTCCATGCGTATCTGGGACGCTGAGGAGCTCCTGGAGGGGTTTAAGAGAGAGGGAATCGACCCCACACCCTACTACTGGTACAACGACCAGGTAACAATATACTGTTATATCCCAATATACTGATTTTGCACATCTTATTTGTTGTGCACTTTTTATTCTATTGCATATTTTACTCTTTATGTCTCTTTTTTTACCATATATATATATATATATGCTCTTA
Source organism: Oxygymnocypris stewartii (assembly GCA_003573665.1). Taxonomy (NCBI): domain Eukaryota; kingdom Metazoa; phylum Chordata; class Actinopteri; order Cypriniformes; family Cyprinidae; genus Oxygymnocypris; species Oxygymnocypris stewartii. Next base: position 30,674 of record QVTF01024902.1, on the reverse strand, counting down.
TGTTGTTACTTTTATATAATTTGTATTTTTTATTCTTTTGCACTGTCCACTGAGCGGACCTGATTTGATTTACATTTCACTTCTGATTATAATTTATTATGTGACGAATAAAGAAACCTTGAACCTTAACGGCCCGGTGGCTATACTTCATATACTCTAGCATTCAGAAAGAGACCGTAAAGACAATAATGTTACACATTATTTCTGATTTAAATAAATGCTGTTCTTTCTATTCATCTGTGAATCCTGAAAACTAAATGTATCAGTTTACACAAAACTATTGAGCAGCACAACTGTGTTCAACATTGATAATAATCAGAAATGCTTATTGAGCAGCCAATCAGTATATTAGAATAATTTCACTGTTGTTATGTATTTTTGATCAAATAAATGCAGCTCGGTGAGCACAAGAGACGTTTAAATACATACAAAATATTACCATCCCCAAACAGCTTGATATTTATGTGTTTGCTCAGAAATTGTCTACATTTTAAGGAGACATTGTTGGCAAATGGTATCACAAAGTTAAATGATAATTTATAATAAATAGTTTAATGTATTTAATAATCAATGCATGTTTGCTGGAAGATTATTAAATCCTTTTTTACATTCACATGCACCGTTATAACTTTACCTAGAATCAAGCAGCACTATGTTTGTTTTCTTAAAATATTTTAATATACGACATGCCACGTGGAAACTGTGCCTTTTTTTTTGAGAGCGATGATGTTAATGTTGTTCATTAAAAAACTAAGATTTGATTACGTGAAATACACTGGAATAAAATGTACTTTGAAAAACAAAAAGCTTAGAAATTGGTAATAAATTTCACAAATAATTACAGAAACATGACATTTTGACAGAAAGACACAAATAATATTTTTCTTTGAAAAACGATAATCTTCAACTTCATCATTTTACAGTGTAGTTTGAAAATAATACTGTCGTTAAGTTTGACAAAATGCTACTAAAGTCATTGCAGATGTTCAGAACATTGTGCAGCTGTTTGTCATAACACGTCAGCGTGTGGATGCTTGTGTGTTTCAGAGGAAGTTCGGCACGTGTCCTCACGGCGGATACGGTCTGGGTCTGGAGCGATTCCTCACCTGCTGCTAAACCGTCATCACATCCGGGACGTTCTGCTGTAACCCGCGCTTCATCCAGCGCTGCCGGCCTTAAACACACACCACATATACACCACACACACACATACACACCCTATACACACACATACCACACACACGCTCACCACACTCACACCACACCAACACACACACACACACACCACACACCACATCCCACCCACCCACCTATACACACACACGCTCACCACACACACACACACACACACAATACCACACATACCACACACACCTATACACACACATACCACACACACACACACACACACACACACATACCACACACACACACACCACACACACACACACCACACCCACCCCTACACACACACCACACACACACACCACCTATACACCACACACACACACACATACCACACACACACATACATACCACACACACACATACCACACACACCACCTATACACCACACACACATACCACACACACACATACCACACACACCCCTACACACACACACCACACACACATACATACCACACACACACACACACACACATTCCACACACCTACACCTACACACACCCCTACAATCACACACACACACACATACACCCATAACACACACACACACACACACCACACACACACCGCAAGAGACCAACTAGTAAATCAAATCCCTCTCTCATTGCCGGAGCCCATATTTATGTCATGTTTGGAGATCTAATCCGGAGACAGCTTTAAGGCTGATTCTGTGTTGCGTTTTATTCTTGTAATATTCATCTGTGGCATAATAAATCAATGAGATCATGCATTTGTGTTTTATTCCACTAGAGGGAAGCAGAGAAGCTCAACGGCACTGAGATGTGTCTTCATAATCATATTCAGAAGAAATAGGTCAATTTAAGTTGTCTATTATAATGTGCATGATCTAATATGTTCCAGCAAGAGAATAATTTTGTTGATTTGATGAAAGTATTAATCCGAAACGCAGTCAGTCATTGAACAAAGACAGATGTATAAGAACAGTGCAATAGTGATTCATTGGTTTGTTCCAGTGAAAGAGAATAAGTTCATGTGTTATGACTTGTAGCAGAACCGGTTACAGCAGGAAACACCTGTTAAAAACATCGGTGGAATATTATAGCTTTAATTTTACTTGTGATGCAAACACACGTTCTGCTTGAGGATGAAGATCAGGACACAAAACAATGATACGTGGAGAAATATGGAATATTAGAACATTTCATTTGCTTTCACGTGCACAGAGAAGTTAACCCTGTTCTTTAAATATATATATATATATCATTATTTAGTAATTGCATGACAGACATAAAGCATAGAGACCCAAACCTGCAGAAATAAAAGTCAATGTATATAAAAAAAAAAATACTGTATATAGTAGGATATGATAGCACTTAACTTAAAATGAAATAAAAAAAATAAATCAACAAAATAATTTGCTTTAACATGCAAAAAGATTGGCCGTTAGCCACGTGCCTTTATAATATTACAAAATTAAATAATAATTGACATGATGACATTCAATATGGAGGCCTAAACTACAGAAACTAAAAATAAAACGAATTTAAAATAAAAACGAAAGCATAAAAGATTAAGTGATAGAATTAAAAAGTAATACAAAAATTAATTATATTTGTTTTATGAGGATATTTATTTGTTTGTTCGGGTTTGAGCCTCTATAATTTAAAAAGTATGGTAATACACTAAAAAAGACTTCGCTGAGTTATGCTGCGTCTATTTTAAATAAACTATAAAAGCTGCTTTCAGTTGCGCATCAAGTTAAATTCAGACCCTGTAGATTTTGATATCATACCGATTTTCTTTAGTAACGTTGGTTTTGTTGTGTTTTCTGTGAATGAATACAGACACGCGCTTCACGCACGGCTCTCGTCACGACGTGCTGACGTACGGGAGGGGGCGGGGCCAGTGTGCGTCATGACGCCGTGATAACAGTGACACCGATTAGCAGCTCTATATCGGAATTTGGCCGCTTTAGAAAGACGGAGGAAACAGAGAAGCGCTTTCATTTGGCAGTTTGAGCATTTCGCTCTTTTCTGCCGTTGGACAACGAGGAGACTTTACGCCAGAGCGCGAAATAATGGCGGTTTTGGGAGGCGCGTGCCGGCTCGTGCAGCGTAAGTGTGTTTACGACTCTAAATGAACACTTGACATTCACTCATTCATTCACTGAGGAGGTTATATAATCATCTGTTTCATTAATCATGCAGAATGAACAGTGCAGGGGCTGGAATGAGCCGTGTTTATGTCGGCTCTGTTCATGAAGGTTAAAGTGTCTCGATGACTTTCCGCAGTTTTTCAGTTCTTAGGGTTATAATAAAGCGTATGTTTTCATATCTGAATTAACGAATGGGAAGTTAAACGACTGCACGAGGTTTACATTCACGATTTGACAACAAAAAGCAGGAGTTAAAGTTTCCGTGGCGTTAAACATCATGTTATAAAACGCGCTTTCACAACTTGCGTAAGTGCGCCAGCAGCGACTCCGTGCGGCCAAGCGGCGCTACTGCAGCTCTCCCGCCAGAATACATATTAAACACGTGATAACCAGTGTCGGGGAAAGTTACTTTGAAAAGTAATGCGTTACAATATTGCGTTACTCCCTAAAAAAGTATCTAATTACGTTACTTAGTTACTTTTTATGGAAAGTAATGCGTTACGTTACTTTCGCGTTTCTTTTTAAATATGAGCAGGGCTTGATTGTTTGTTTTTAATACAATAAGTTCTATTTATAGCAAATATAAAAGCCTTTCACAGCATAAAGTGTAATGAATAAACCTCAGACTGAAGGACGAGTAAATCACGTCTGTACAGAAGAACACAGGAGAAGTTCAACACTCTTCAGCAATAAAACACAAATGTTAGTTTATCTAAAGTCATTTTGTTTATTAATATGATTGAACTGATCATCAGATCAGCAGCAAACACATCGGTTAATAAAATGAGATTAGATATATTTGTGTTGTTTAACATATTTAATTATTGCAGGTTTGTGTCATATTCTGAGTTTGTATTTCACTGTTTTAATTCATTTTGATGAATACTGAATCTGTTTTTTGCGAGTGGGATGAATTAATACACATTCATATTTAGTCTAGATTAGATCTACAGTAAGATCATGTTCACACGGCGCACTCGGTCAATAAATGGAGAAAAATAACTCAGATATTTTCTAGTAAATTAAAAAGTAATGCGTTACTTTACTAGTTACTTGAAAAAAGTAATATTATTATGTAACTCGCGTTACTTGTAATGCGTTACCCCCCCGACACTGCTGATAACTAATGCTTTTAAATATTTATCATATAACACATGCCACTGTATTATGTCCTGGTGCTTTCTTCTGTCTTAAAAATGAGTGTGTGTGTGTCTCGTGCTTGTGTGTGTGTGTGCGTGTGCTTGTGTGTGTGTGTCTGTGTGTGTCTCGTGTGTGTTTGTGTATGTGTGTGTGTCTCCGTCTCTGTGTGTGTGCAGTGGTCCGGGTGAGTTCGTGCAGGAGTGTGTTTCTCAGACAGCAGTCGACGGCCGCAGCAGCGGCGTTTGTCAGCTCAGCCGCTCCAGAGACTCAGGAGAACAGGTATAGCGTCTCCTGACTTCATGAACATCCGCTCAATCAGCCGCTCACACGAGCAAACAACCGCTTATTCTCTGCTTCTGTGGAAAACACCTGCTGCGGATGCTGTGGAGCACAAGCGCTCGACGTGCTCTAATACGAGAGTTTTGATGAAGTGAAGAACGTTTATCTCCAGAACCTTTCATGTACACATGACTTTTCAAATTATTGCTTACTGTTGCAGTATGGGCTTTTAAAATGTGTTAATTTCAATAAAATATAAATATTAGAATAAAAACTTAAACTAAAAAAAGTAAACAAAAAGAAGAAATGTATTCTTGACAAATAACTAAAATAATTTTATGAAATTACTAAAACTGAAATATATGCAAATTAAAGGTAAATTTCTTTTTATTATTATATCCACGAAGTACAATTGCTGATATGGGTTTTTGCTTTTCAGTGTTTTTATTGTTAACTAAAAATAGTTCATAGAAAATTTATTGAAATGTAGCTAAAATAAAGTATAAATTGTATATGACTAAACTTAAATGTAAATAAAGATATAAGTGATACATTGGCAACTAACTGAAATAAAATGTAAAACGAAATATATAAAACATTTTATAAAGGTGTTTTAAAAAGGAAAGCTAATATAAAAAAATAAAATGACTACAACTTAAACTAAAATGAACACTGAAAATATAAAAGCTAATTCAAAATATGAATAACCGTACTATATAAACAACACTAAAGCGTTTTCTCTGAATAATGCAGATTGTATAACTGGATTTGTAGCTGTAGGAGGTTCAAAGACTTTCCTGCAGACTTGTAATGCTTTATTTAGCTTTTATAACAAACGCAGAAAAGACTTTCCTCATCTGGTTGTTAATGTCCTGCTGTTCCTGTGCAGACGTCTCGTCGGGTTTAGTTTAATTTGGACTGGTTTTAATCCAGAACTTCGTCTCAAGACATCCCCTCGACTCAAAACCGTTGTGTTCGTTTCTTCTGCAGAAAACCCAAAACAGGGATCCTGATGCTGAACATGGGCGGCCCGGAGAAACTGGAAGACGTGCGTGATTTCCTCTTACGGCTCTTCATGGACACGGACCTCATACAGCTCCCAGTGCAGAGGTACGAGCCATGCTTCACAGAAACACCTGGAGGGATTATAACAGACGCCTGAAATGTCTTTTATAGCTTCTGGTGTGTTTTATGTCTGTCGCAGTAAACTCGGCCCTTTCATTGCCAAACGACGAACCCCAAAGATCCAAGAGCAGTACAGCAAGATCGGAGGAGGGTCTCCAATTAAAGCCTGGACCACCTTGCAGGGAGAAGGCATGGTCAAACTACTGGACGAGATGTGTCCGGAGACGGGTGAGAGCCAAGGGTTAACGCTAGCATGTGCTCCGAAATAATACAGAAATACAGCGGCAATAACAAGTAACCGCACACACATGCATACATACACACACAGACGGATACGCATACACACACACACACATACACACACACACCTATCCACACACACATACACACACACATGCACACATGCACACATACATACATGCATACACACACACACACACACACAGACGGACAGACACACGCACAGACAGACACAGACGGACAGGCACACACATACACACACGCGCACGCACACACACACACACAAACCTATCCATCCAAGTGCACACACACCCACCTATCCATCCAAGTGCACACACACACACACACACACACACACACAGACGGACAGACAGACACACGCACACACACACACACACAAACCTATCCATCCAAGTGCACACACACACGCACATACATACACACACAGACATACACACACACACACAGACGGACAGACACACGCACACACACCTATCCATCCAAGTGCACACACACACACACACACACACACACACACAGACATATATACACACACACACAGACGGACAGACACACGCACACACACACACACACACACACGCACGCACCTCGTCGTGGTATTGAAGGTGGAGAGAGCGATGTACATTCACTCCCCCTCCTACAATTCCTGCCGGCCCGAGACTCGAACCCACAACCTTTCGATTACAACTCCGACTCTCTAACCATTAGGCCACGACTTCCCTGAACGCCGTTAACGCAGGGGCGGGGCTAGTGTTGTCCACCCCACTCTAGCTGCTACATCTGTCTCTTTTATCTTGATAAGGAGTGCATTTATTCAGTCACGGCAGGCAAGTCTTTACGAGCACATCAGACTGGAGACGTTTCAGACGTGCGTCACACGCTTTCACTTCAGCGCCAGGCGCGAGACAAACAAGCGTGCAAACGGTCTTGTTATCATTTAGAAATAAACTACGAGAGTGCAACGTCGTGGTCATTTAAGACATGCTGCCATAAAACTGTGCATGCATGTACTATGTTATAATATGAGTTACATTAAGAACATGTCTCTGAAATGGTTTTTAAAAGCGTGTCTCCCTCATCGAACACACCCGATTCAACTCGTCCGTTCATTAGAAGAGACTGAAGCGGGTCAGAAAAGAAGAGATGCGTGTCAGATCCACGTCACGTTCAGCAGCAACGGCTCTTAAATACATAACAGCCAAAAACAAGCTATAACCAAAGAAAACAGGAGGAAATCAACCACTTTAATAGCTTCAATATTCATCTGTATTTAGTGTTTGATAACTTTATTCAATTTCTTTGTATTTCTGCCGAGGCTAAATATGACATTAATATTATTATCATATATTATAATGGTTTATGTGACGGTTGTTTAAAGTTCACTTAAATTTAGAAGATATTTTAAAAATCTAATAATAGTTGAAACTGATAGCTCTTAATTCTAATGTAAAGTTGAATGGATATAGTCAATGGTTAAATATTAGGGGATATGTTTTATAGGAAATCAGTATTAATTAGTATCAGTGATACTGGCCTTCAGTCATAAAAAAGATGACATTAAATTAAAAAAATATATATACTGTCTTTATGTTGTTTGTACTTTATTTTGAAGATTGAATGTGAAATTATTGCAATATAAAAAAGTATATTTAAAAACTAATGTTAGTTGGGATTAATCGCAATAAATTTGAGAAAAAGTGTAATTTTGAAATTACACAAATATGAGCATAAGCAAGGAAAAATGTTTAAGAAATATTAAATATGTAATATAGATAAGTGAATAAAATTACTTAATATAATACAAATAATTATAAATACTAATAATTTTAAAAGTATTTAAAAAAAATCTAATAATAAATCATGTGAATGACTAATGATTATGTAAATAATATTTTTTTTAAAACACACTTTGCACATGAGGATCGTTCGGGGTGCTTGGCATCTGAAAGACAGAATATAACCCAACCCTGCTTTAGTTGACAGAATATCGACGCGAGCGTTGGATGTTAGATCACGAACGTTTGTTCACACAGAATCAGTCAGATCATAAAATAATCATCGAGAAACAGACAAACGGTCGTCAGTGTCGAGTGCTGATAAAGCCTGGAGAGTGTGTGTGTGTGTGTGTGTGTGAGAGATGAAGCTCAGAGGAGTGTCTCGCACACGCCTGTTACACACACACACACACACACACACACAGACACACACCTCTGATAAAGCCTGGAGAGTGTGTGTGTGTGTGTGTGATAGATGAAACTCAGAGGAGTGTCTCGCACACGCCTGTTACACACACACACACACACACACACACACACCTCTGATAAACCAACTTCCTACTTGAGAAGCGCCTTATTCCTCTTTTCATGAGGTTTCTGTTTTTTCTTGCACAAACAAGTTTTGGGTTTCTGCAGTGGTGGGCAAAGTACACAGATCAAGTACTTGAGTAAAAGTACAGATACGTATAATAAAATATTACTCCAGTAAAAGTAAAAGTACTGCTTTTTCAATTTTACTCGAGTGAAAGTACAAAGATACTCAATTTTTTATGTACTTAAGTAAAAAAGTACTGATAGACAGATTTATTTTGCAATTTTATATAGACTACATTATTTAACTTTATATTAGCACATATTTTTATAATCCTACTGCCCCAAATACATGGGTTTTTCCCAAAATAACCACTATATAGAGTCAAGATATATATTTTGTTGATATGGACTACATTGATGAGAGTGATGTAGTAATGTTCACTGTGAAGCTTACACTGCCATGTACCTGAGAGAAAACAGATTTCACCATCTAATCTTCACCAGGAAGAAAACAGTGTTTTAGAACTTGTTTTGCAGAACGTCAGTTATATATGACATGAGAATTAGGCCTGAAATTAGGAAGAACATTTTAAGGAAAATCTTAATATAATATTTTCATAATGATTTTTTTTCTTCTTAAACTTTGTCTGTGGTGTAAAAACACCCCTGGCCCAATGCCCCCAGAGGGCATCATCACTTCCCACTCTGATAATTACTGTATTACTATGTTCTGAACATCACATCCTTTCTTTTTCCCTCAGATGGAATCTATCTAGGTGGCTGAATAAAGATATTTGGACTTTATATCTAAACATTTCCTCAACTTAGCACCAGCAAGCTTGTTAGCTAGACAGTTAGCATCAGCTAACAATATTTACTTATTTTCAGTATGGTTATGAATAAACATTCATATCTGTCTACTCGGCTAGTTGATCTAAACAATATAAAAATGTATACTGTTGATAAACAATATAAAAACAGACGTCACATAGGTCTAAATGCATAGCATTTTAATAAAACTGCTAACGTTACAGCAGCGGGGAATATGAACGTGCATGAGTTATTTTATTTAATCGGTGTTATTTTAATGTTTTGTTGTTTGACCTAAAACATAACGTTAGAGACACTGATGTTGATCTGTCTGCATTCAAGCATTTCAGTGGGCTTAAATAGATCACAGCAGATTTAGTTCACAAACAACTGACAGTTTTGACCTAAAGATTATTTTCAGTTACAATAATGAATCCTAAAATTCGACATTAGTAGCTTACTTTTCACAGCATCAGTAGCGCGCGCTCACGAGATCTCCCGGTTCTTTACTCGTGAGTTCAGTTCACTAAAGAAGACTCGCTCTAAATGGATCATTTGAATCAGTGAGTTTTCGACTCAAGAACAGCTGCAATCGGATCATTGCAGTTCGTGAATGAATCGTTTGTTGCGATTTGCGAACCGAGGTTCATTGAAAAGAATCAGTTTGTTCATGAATCAGACACTGCTTCTGCGTCTCGGAGCACGTGATGTATTATAAGGAGTAACGATATGTTTTATGAAATGTAGTGAAGTAAAAAGTACGATCTTATGCTTTGGAATGTAGTGAAGTAAAAGTTACTCAAAATAAAACTACTCCAGTAAAGTACAGATACTTGAAAAATGTACTTAAGTACAGTAACGAAGTAGTTTTACTTCGTTACTGACCACCACTGGGTTTCTGTCATTTCATCCCAAAACAGGCTTACAAATTAACATCCCCAAAACAATTCATAAATAAATAATATAAACTTTAAAAGAAGCCGTACTCAAAAAGAATGTAGAACTGTGATTAGCAGTGACCTGCTTATGAAATACATATGTATGTATAAATAAAAACTAACTGTATGTATAAACTGTGTGTGTGTGTGTGTTTCTGTGTGTGTGTGTGTGCGCGTGTGTGTGTGTTTCTGTGTGTGTGTGGTGTGCGTGTGTGTGTGTGTGTGTGTTTCTGTGTGTGTGTGTGCGTGTGTGTGTGTGTGTGTGTTTGTGTGTGTGTGTGTGTGTGTTTCTGTGTGTGTGTGTTTCTGTGTGCGTGTGTGTGTGCGTGTGTGTGTGTGTGTGTGTGTGTGTGTGTGTGCGCAGCTCCTCATAAGTTCTACATCGGTTTCCGGTACGTTCATCCTCTGACGGAGGAGGCCATCGAGCAGATGGAGAAGGATGGAGTGGAGAGAGCCGTGGCCTTCACACAGTACCCACAATACAGCTGCTCCACCACAGGTCACACTCGCTGCTCCTGACATATCTGTGAGCTTAAGCCTTCAAAAGAGTTTAATCCAATCCTCTGTCTGACGTGTGTGTGATCAGGCAGCAGTCTGAACGCCATCTACAGATACTACAGCAGCCGCAGCGACCGGCCCAAGATGCCCTGGAGCGTGATTGACAGGTGGCCGACACACCCACTACTGATCGAGGTAACACACACACACACACACACACACACAGGTGGCCGACACACCCACTACTGATCGAGGTAACACACACACACACACACACACAGGTGGCCGACACACCCACTGCTGATCGAGGTAACACACACACACACACACACACACACACACACACACACACACACACAGGTGGCCGACACACCTACTACTGATCGAGGTAACACACACACACACAGACACACCCACTACTGATCGAGGTAACACACACACACACACACACAGGTGGCCGACACACCTACTACTGATCGAGGTAACACACACACACACACAGGTGGCCGACACACCCACTACTGATCGAGGTAACACACACACACACACACACACACACAGGTGGTCGACACACCCACTACTGATCGAGGTAACACACACACACACACACACACAGACACTACTGATCGAGGTAACACACACACACACACACACACACAGGTGGCCGACACACCTACTACTGATCGAGGTAACACACACACACACACACACACAGGTGGCCGACACACCCACTACTGATCGAGGTAACACACACACACACACACACACAGACACACCCACTGCTGATCGAGGTAACACACACACACACACACACACACACAGGTGGCCGACACACCCACTACTGATCGAGGTAACACACACACACACACACACACAGACACACCCACTACTGATCGAGGTAACACACACACACACACACACACACACAGGTGACAGACACACCCACTACTGATCGAGGTAACACACACACACACACACACACAGGTGGCCGACACACCCACTACTGATCGAGGTAACACACACACACACACACACACACAGGTGGCCGACACACCCACTACTGATCGAGGTAACACACACACACACACACACACACACACACACAGGTGGCCGACACACCCACTACTGATCGAGGTAACACACACACACACACACACACACACACACACACACACACACACACAGGTGGCCGACACACCCACTACTGATCGAGGTAACACACACACACACACACACACACACACAGGTGGCCGACACACCCACTACTGATCGAGGTAACACACACACACACAAGTGGCCGACACACCCACTACTGATCGAGGTAACACACACACACACACTCTTACACAAACCAGGACTTAATCTTAATTATGATAATCAGGTAAGGCTCTTCATCTGTGTTAGCAGTGCATGTGCAGATTTTTAAAATGCTTGTGAAAGAAGTCTCTTTTTCTAACCAGGGCTGCCTTTATTTGATTTAATAATCTTGTAAAAACAGTGAAATATTATTACAATTTCAAACTGTAATTTATTTCTGTGATGCGCAGCTGTATTTTCAGCATCATTACTGCAGTCTTCAGTGTCACATGATCTTCAGAAATCATAATAATATGCTGATTTCTGCTCAAGAAACATTTCTGATTATTATCAATGTTGAACACAGTCGTGCTTCCCAATATTTTTGTGGAAACTGATACATTTAGTGTTTCTGTAATCTTTGAATAGAATGTTTGAAAGAACAGCGTTCGATTGAAATAGTAATCTGTTGTTATTATAAATGTCTTTTCTGTCACTTTTGATCGATTTAATGCAGCCTCGAGAAATTAAAGTATTTATTTTATTAATCATACTGACACTAAACCTTTCAACTCTAGTGTAACTAGCTGATTTTATCAGGTTTTAGTTTTTTATTTATTTGCAAATCAATAAGAAATATGAAAAACTTTCAGAGTTTTTAAACACATTTTGGATTTTAATTAATATTTTTTAATTTGTTATTTAATTATGTCTCAAAAACTGATATTTGAAGACATTTTCATTGATATTGTTCTTGTTATTTCATATGAATGAGTACTGAAATCTTTAGTTTGATGTCTGTCATGTAGCAGTGGTTAAATCCGCTCGGATGCTCTTCCTCGTGTCTTTCAGTGTTTCACTGAACATGTTCGTAATGAGCTGGAGAAGTTTCCTCCGGAGAAGAGAGACGATGTGGTGATTCTGTTCTCGGCTCACTCTCTGCCGCTGTCTGTGAGTCTCAGCACATCTGCATATCTTTAGCCCTCATCCATTCAAACGCTGTGTATTATTCATATGGATAGTATATGTTTGAACCTGAAGTATTGTTATTTTATAAAACATTGATACATTTATAGTTTTTAAGTAATATAATATTTCAATATTTAAAAAAATAATAAATTCTATTTTAAACTAAAACCATGTTTTATCTGATCAGCAACTTCTCATTATCGGGTGCATGTGAAAATATGTAAATGTTTTGAATGTTACCATGTTATTACTGCATTTGCCACTTTTTGATTCATTAAAAAATTGAGAAATTCTTTGAAATTTCTAATTACGCATGAACCACACCAAAAAAAGTGGTTATTTTAATATTTCATCGTATGACATTTATAAGAACAAATAATTTGAGAATTATCCATAATAAGTTACCAGAATTAATGTGATTTTAATTAATTATAAATGCATTTATAACTCATTATTGCTCAAGTACAGTCTAAATTTATGACATAAACAAAACAACATAAATATAACTCTGAAAAGTTTTCAAAGTAAATCAATTTGTTTTAATTGCATAAACTTAACTTTCAGATGAAAGTGTTCAATTTTTCATACTGCAATGGTTCATCAACAGGCGAACATATTAATGATTATCAACAAAATTCACTCCATAAGTGAGTGAGATATGGGGAAAGGCTAAATATAAGTTTTTTGATACTAATATATCTTAATAACCTATTTTTACAAACGTTTTTTTTTTTACTTCTAACGGTACTCCATACATAACTAGGTCCAAAATAACCCGGGTTATATTTCTTAAAAAATAAATCATGAAAATATCTGAAAATATATATCAATGTTTTGACAGTCTTAAGTTTTGTTCCCTTACAAAAAATGCCACATTAAAATACATCTGTGTGAAGATGGTCCTGAATGCATCCTGAGTGTTGTTCATGGTCTAGAATAAGTAAGAAACAAACACGTGCTGGGCTGTATCTGTGTGTTTAGGTGGTGAACCGGGGCGATCCGTACCCACAGGAAGTTGGCGCGACGGTTCAGAGGGTGATGGAGCGGTTAGGACACTGTAACCCATACAGACTCGTCTGGCAGTCAAAGGTCACGGTCAGAAATAACCGTGTGACCCTGGAGCACAAAACCAGTCGAGTGTATTTGTAGCAATAGCCAACAATACATTGTATGGGTCAAAATTATGCATTTTTATTGTATGCCAAAAATCATTAGGATATTAAGTAAAGATATTTTTACCATAAATATATCAAAACTCAATTTTTGATTAGTAATATGCATTGCTAAGTACGTCATTCAGACAACTTTAAAAGCGATTTTCTCAATATTTAGATTTATTCAGCTTTCAGATGATCTCAGTTTAGTTTTTTATGAGCCGTATGACTGGTTTTGGGGTCCAGGGTCACTTTTTAAAAAGTGTAAAATGCTGGTTTTATTTAGTTTGTGTGGAAGCGTGGTTTACGATAATGAAGCGCAGCTGGTAAACAGTCCTCTAGTGGTGATGTGCTGCAGCTGCACTCAGAAGGTGATCTGTGTCCCTGCCGGGCTCCTGTAGGTGGGGCCGATGCCGTGGCTGGGGCCGCAGACTGATGACGTCATCAAGGGCCTCTGTCAGCGCGGGAAGAAGAACCTGCTGCTGGTGCCCATCGCTTTCACCAGCGACCACATCGAAACGCTGCACGAGCTCGACATCGAGTACTCGCAGATCCTCGGGGAAGAGGTGCGTGTCTGTTTCCTGCTTTAACTACTTCAAATTAAGAGTCCTGTTGCATAATTCAATCAAGTGACTTATATAATATAAAGTGGTCAACAGTTAAACTATATTAAAAAAATGATTTTATATATATAGTATACACGTATTATATATTTTCATTATTATAATATATTTAGAATAATATTGTTTACATTTATGCATTTGACCGACGCTTTTATCCAAAGCAACTTGCATTTAATTCGATTTGTTTTTCATGCATTCTACTGCATATTGTTTTTCCTACTGATCAGACCATAATAAAAAAAATAATGCATTTATTATATAATAATATAGTTTATAGTTCTTTTTCTGATTGGACAGCAGCTGTGTTTTAGTCACTATACAGCACGGCTATGACCCAAAGGTTCTGTGTAACACACATAGCAACCACCCTTAGCAACATAAACAACCACTAATATAGCATCAAAAGAGAAGCAGAATTAACTGTTTATTTATTTAATGAAGTATGAGTGACCCCTGCTGGCGTTATGTTGCATCTTTCGTCTTTAATTTTGAGACCCCGCCCGAACTTACTTCAAAAAAGTTACATTTCAATACATTTTTGGTTTTAATATTTTTTTATTGTGTGGCAACCATTTTATAAAAGCAATAAGGTACTTGAGGCCGTGCTCTATCGTGAATACATCATGATTTATTCACGATACAGCACGGCCTCGAGTACCTTATTGCATATATACACAGTGTTGGGGGGGTAACGCATTACAAGTAACGCGAGTTACGTAATAATATTACTTTTTTCAAGTAACTAGTAAAGTAACGCATTACTTTTAAATTTACTAGAAAATATCTGAGTTACTTTCTTTCCATTTATTGTTTGACAGAGCGCCGTGTGAACATGATCTTACTGTAGATCTAATCTAGACTAAATATGAATGTGTATTAATTAATCAAACTCACAAAAAACAGATTCAGTTTTCATCAAAATGAATTAAAACAGTGAAATGCAAACTCAGAATATGATGCAAACCTGCAATAATTAAATATGTTAAACAACACAAATGTATCAAATCTCATTTTATTAACCAATGTGTTTGCTGATGATCTTTGATGATCAGTTCAATCATACTAATAATCAGAAATTACTTTAGATAAACGAACATTGTGTTTAATTTCTGAAGAGTGTTGAACTTCTCCTGTGTTCTTCTGTACAGACGTGATTTACTCGTCCTTCAGTCTGAGGTTTATTCATTACACTTTATGCTGAGAAAGACTTTTATATTTGCTATAAATATAACTTATTATATTAAAAACAAACAATCAAGCCCTGCTCATATTTAAAAAGTAACATAACGCATTACTTTCCATAAAAAGTACCTAAGTAACGTAATAAGTTACTTTTTTAGGGAGTAACGCAATATTGTAACGCATTACTTTTAAAAGTATCTTTCCCCGACACTGCTTATACACGCACACACACAGAGACACACACACACACACACACACACACACACGTATATGGGTTGCTACAGTAAAGGACAGAAATCAGTAAATGCGCAGCTGATGTTGTGATGTACTGTCACTGCTGGGGACTGGAGTGTGTACTGTAGGATAGTAGTTTCCCATCGCTGCAGTGTTTGTTATTAACGGTGAGCGGAGCGATCTTTGACCTCTGCTCTCATATCTGAAACTCATCGATCAGCGCTTCGCTTCTGAAGAGTGTGAGTGTGTTTCCCAGCCTCATGCGGTGTGTGTGTGTGTGTATGTGTGTGTGTGTGCGCCCGCCCTGAGGCTAGCATTAGTGTGAGTCTCTTCTGCCGGTCGGTTTCTCTCACCTGTCCATCGATCTGTGGCCCCGGGGCCGGAGTCTGCAGCAGGGGTCTGATCTGATCCGGTCTGCAGTAGATTTCTCTCGTCTCTGATCTTCTGGATCTGTGCCGCTTCACGCCGGGTCTTTGAGTGGACTAATATTACCAGAATTAGTATTGCTAACTATAAATAAAACTTTAAAAAAAATTCAGAACTTGAAGAATAATGAAGATGAACTAAAATAAAATATTTTATTGAAAAAATTATATAATATATATTAGAAAATATTGTGCAAAAAGAATGAGTACATAAATATTACGTAATTTTCTTTATATAGAAATACTCATAATTTTACATAGTTTATATATGTAATTCTATATTATAATATGATGTATGAAAGTATGAATTTGGTTTATCTTATATTATATAATTCTTGCCTTCATCAACAATCTTGAATTTTTCTGTCAATGATTCTTAAAAGTAAAAACGTATTTTAATTCAGCTAATGTGCCGAGGCATCATTTCTCTTTTTTTGTTTAGTTCAGGTTGAAGTAATTAACCAAGACTAAATAAAGTCAAACTAAAACTAACAGTCATATTTAAAAACAACAAAAACTAATAAAAATGCCAAAAACACAGTTTTTGTGAGTGACTAAAACTTTAGCTAAAATATTAAATAAAATCTAATTGGAAATATTCACAAACACTATAATAGCATCTCAATGATACTAAAATTACACTGTGCATAAAACAAAAGCATAAACTAGATCATTTTTGTCCATTAACACACAGAAGTGAGTACACCCAGCACATTTTTGTAAATATTTAATTATATATTTCCATATGACACACTGAAGAAATGACTCTTTGCTACAATGTAAAGTAGTGAGTGTACAGCTTGTATAACAGTGTAAATATGCTGTCACTGCGCAATATTGACACTTTGGGCTCAATTTGGACATTTTCATTTAGGGGTGTACTTACTTTTGTGGCCAGCGGTTTAGACATTAATGGCTGTGTGGTGAGTTATTTTGAGGGGACAGCACATATACACTGTTATACAAGCTGTACACTCACTACTTTACATTGTAGCAAAGAGTCATTTCTTCAGTGTTTCACATGAAAAGATATAATTAAATATTTACAAAAATGTGAGGGGTGTACTCACTTCTGTGAGATACTGTACTTGATTATGCAGTTAGACACTTTTTGTAGTTTTCTGTGGTCAATAAAGCAGGTGTAATGGGGTTTCTGCAGATGTGCTGTAATGTTGAACTGTGTTTCAGTGCGGCGCGGAGAACATCAGACGAGCCGAGTCTCTGAACGGAAATCCTCTGTTCTTCAGGGTAAGAGCAACGGCATGATCATAGCAATGCATTTACCTCATAAACGCTGTTCAGTGTTAATCAATTCTCTGTAAAAAAATATTTAGAATTAGTTAGAGACAATTAAAAGCACTAGTCTTTGGTTGGTTTTTAGTGGAGTTAATGGTGGTTAGTTTTCTGCTGTGTTAAACTCATCAGTGTGTGTGTCTGAGAAATTCACCCGCAGCCCGCTGAGTTTATTAAAACCCCTGAAATCAATCATGACTTCAGCTGACTGCACAGAACACACACACACACACACACTCACACACACACACACACACATACTCACACACACACACACACTCACTCACACACGCGCACACACACACACACACACACACACTCACACACACTCACACGCGCACACACACACACACACACTCACACACGCACGCACACGCACACACACACACTCACTCACTCACACACACACACTCACACACGCACACACTCACACACACTCACTCACTCACTCACTCACACACACACACACACTCACACACACTCACACACACACACACACACACACACACACACACTCACTCACTCACTCACACACACACTAGCTCTTGCTGCATCCTAACTGAAAAGTGGTTGATTTGAGCAATCTTGCAATGCATTTCAACAGAGTTTGTCTTTTGCATGTTGTTAAACTAACGATGCATTAACGCATAAACATAAAATATGCAACATACAAATATTGGATAAAACAATCAAAATAGAATTATGTAAGATTTCAGGATATAATGTAAATGTAAAAATAAATGCAATATATATTTAAGTAATAATTGAATGCACAAATACAAATAATTAAACATGATTACAGTTATATTATGTTTATAAGATTACAAAAGATCACACACACACACACACACATATTTATATATACAGGTGCATCTAAAAAAAAAAAGGGAATATCATGAAAGTTTTTATTGTAACATTTCAAAAAGTGAAACTCATACATTCTAGATTCATTATATTTATTTTGATGATTAGAGATAACAGCTCATGAAAGTAAAAAATCCATTATCTCAAAATATTAGAATATTTCCTAAGATCAATCAAAAAAGATTTGCAAAACTGAAAAGTTCTAGTTATTTAAAGTATGGTGATTTCTGCACTCAGTGCTTGGTCGGGACTGCTTTAGCACAAGCTCCAGCATCAGTGAAGTGTGGAAGCGATCAGTCTGTGGCTCTGATGAGGAACATTGAGTCTTCAGCTCGTCTGGATTGTTGGATCCACCGTTTCTCATCTTTCTCTTGAAAATATCCCATAGATTCCAGATGGGCTTCAGGGCAGGCATGTTGGCTGGCCAATCAAGCACAGTAATATCATGGTCAGCAAACCACTTGGAAGTAGTTTTGGCAGTGTGGGCAGGTGCTAAAGTCCTGCTGGAAAATCAGCATCTATATAAAGCTTGTCAGCAGATGGAAGCATAAAGTGCTCCAAAGTCTCCTGGTAGATGGCTGCGTTGACTGTGGACTTCAGAAAACAGAGTGGACCAACACCAGCAGACATCATGGCAGCCAAACCATCACTGACTGTGGAAACCTCACACTGGACTTCAAGCAACATGGATTCTGTGTCTCTCCTCTCTTCCTCCAGACTCTGGGACCCTGATTTACAAATTAAATGCAACATTTACTGTCATCTGAAAAGAGGACTTTGGATCACTGAGCAACAGTCCAGTTGTTTTTCTCCGTAGTCCAGGTAAGATGCTTCTGACGATGTTTCTGGTTCAGAAGTGGATAGTAGCTCTGTTCCTGAAGATGTCTGAGCGTGGTGACTCTTGATGCACTGACTCCAGCTTCAGTTCACTCCTTGTGAAGCTCTCCCAAGTGTTTGAATCGGCTTTGCTTGACAGTATTCTCAAGCTTGCGCTCATCACTGTTGCTTGTGCACAATTTCCTACCCAATTTCTTCCTTCCAGTCAACTTTGTATTTAATATGCTTTGATACAGCACTCCTTGAACAGCCCCCCTTTCAGTAATGCCCCTCTGTGACTGACTCTCTTTGTGGAGGGTGTCAATGATCGTCTTCTGGACCATTGTCAAGTCAGCAGTGTTCCTCATTATTGTGCTTTCAAAGAACAAGAGATACCCAGAATTTATACTGTATGGATGTCATTTATTGAAACTCAAATGTAAATATTCCAATATTTTGAGATACTGATTTTTGACTTTCATTAGCTGTAAGCTCTAATCATCAAAATTAAAACAAAAACACTTTTCAAATGTTTTACTTTACATGTAATGAATCTAGAATATATGAAAGTTTCACTTCTTAAAATAAGTTACAATAAAAAAAGACTTTTTTCAAGATATTCAAATTTGTTGTATGTAATGTGTGTATATATATATATATATATATATATATATATATATATATATATATATATGTGTGGGTGATTACTCGTGTGTGTATATATTATTTATTTTTTTAATTGGGTAAAACAATTATAATTATTTTAAAATCGTTTTATAATGTGATATTATTTTTTTTATTAATTTAACCATCTTGAATTTTTTCCTCAGCTTGTTGCAATGCATTCTGGTATTATTTTCTCTGTTAAATCAATGCATCTTAGAAGCGTGCATCATGTTGCGTCCTACCTTGCTGACCATCCTTCACACTGATGGTGTAGGGTGCTGTCTATGTAGTGTTCTCACTAGGTGTCTCTCTCAGGCGCTGGCGGATCTGGTTCAGTCCCATCTGAAGTCCAACAAGCCGTGTTCCCGTCAGCTCTCCCTCCGCTGTCCGCTCTGCATCAACCCCACCTGCGCTCAGACCAAGGCCTTCTTCGCCAGCCAGAAACCCTGACCTCTGACCTTTCAGCAGCCGTGAACCCGGTGGCAGCG
>QVTF01024902.1:0-5000 GCA_003573665.1 Oxygymnocypris stewartii | reverse complement strand
CAAGCCTCCGTCTCAACATCATCCAGAAACCAATCTTCATGTAGTTCTTGTGTTTCAGTTATAATCATCATATTTCAGAGTCTGGGCTTCTGATTGGTTATTGGTGTGATTATGTAGTTTGTGTGGATGTAACCGAGCAGCCGTCTGAAATTATGAAACGTAGTATTAATAAACACTGAAGGCAGAGATGAGTGAATCGTGTCCATATCTAAGATCTGTGCTTGTGTGATTATTGGAAATAAATATCATTGTTGCAAATTCATCAGTTTAAATGTCTTTTGTCTGGAAACCACTAAAAACTAAATTATTTAAAATAAAGCGCAAGTATTAAAATTACAAATGAATTAAAAAATAATAAATCATTTAATTTTATGTAGTTTGCAAAGCATTTTTTTTAACTTGATATGCTAAATCTGAAATAAAAATTATAAATGTAGATTAATAAAAAACGAATACAAATTACGTAAACAATGAAATTACTAAAACTAATTAAAATAAAACAAAGTGCATCATGTTATATTTGTAACAATAAAATACTGAGACATTTTTAGATAAAAAACGTATCTTAAGCAGAGATTAAAATAATTTGAATAAGTCAAATAGTATTTGTTCACTTTAATCACAAATTTAAATAAATCATATTATAAGCTTCTGCTACTAAACTAAAACTGAAATAAAAAAAATATTTATTTATTTTATAATGAATGTTCAAAATCAACCAAGAAAATTACTTGTGCTGTCAAATCGATTAATTGTGATTAATCGCATCTAAAATAAAAGTGTGGTTAATAATATACATGTGTGTGTGTACTTTGTATATTTATGTGTATAAATGCACACTCAAACATTTATATATTTAAGAAATATTTACATACATATTCTTAAATATATATACATGTAGGAGTATGTATTTATATATAAATATACACAGCACACTCATATATTTTTTAACCGCACACTTTTATTTTGGATGCGATTAATCACAATTAATCGATTTGACAGCAATAAAAATTGCTATTAATCAATTAACGAATGTTTCATTATAAGGACATTTTAAATTTTTTAACTTTAGAAGAAAACCCAGTTGAGAACGGCTGTGACTTTTAACTGATTTGTCAAGTGTTTATTTCCTCAGGCAGAAAAGTTGTTTCTTGTTGCGTTGAAAAAAGGCATCGACACGGCGTGTGCTTGAGTTGGGTTTGAGCGTGAATCTTCTGATTTCTGTGCCCTTTTGCAGCTGTTTTAACACGAAGCTCTTCAATGGCAGCTGTCATTGTGAGGACCAGCATCTCTGAATGTCACTCTTTATCTGACGGCCCTGATCCTCCTCACAAGTGATGGAGACTAATGTCAGCCGATAAGACGCAAACATGAGCGGCTGTCGACCAGCAGAGATCCAGAGAAACGTGTTAGACACAAATCATTAATACCAGAGGATATCTGACGTTCGTGTGTTAGTGGAGGGTTATGGGTACAACTATACTATAGACTTGTGTTTGAGTATTAAATAGAAAGTTTAAAGGTTTTGTTCTTTGCTTCAGTTTCATTCTTAACATTCTCTCTATCTGCATTCACGTCAGTAAGATTGTTATGCTTTTGAAAGTCTTACCAAGGCTGTTTACTTGATACAGCAAATATAGTAAACATTTTGAAATATTAATACAATGTAAAATAGCTGTTCTCTTTCATAGGTTCACTCGACGCTGCGTAGCTATGACGCATTGGGAACGCCCTCTGGGTGTGCCGATTGTCTGAAGCACTTATAGAGTCACGCCAATTTAATGTCTGATGGCGCGGATGACGTCCTCGACGTTTCTTACGTCGCCATCCTTATACTGGCGAACACGCCATGTGCTCCTCATATTTCCTTGCCATATTAGCCCTTCTGTTCCTGGCCATATTAGCCCTTCTGTTGCGGTTCTTTTGGCCCGATATTCGGACTGTTTTTCGCTGAGCTTCTTCATTTGCACTTCGCCAACTGCAATTGTGGAACGATGTTCTCCTCGCGGTGGAGTGGCATGGATTTTTGTCACCGCCGTGTTCTCGCTTCAATCACGAGTGACGACCCCCATGGTAAGCGGTTAACTTTATGTTTGGGCTTTCACACACGTGCGATGCGGTTTACGGCGCTTCTAAATGTATATTCTGTTCAAGTTCCGTCTTTCCCCGTCGCGCTCCCGGAAGCGGCCTTGGCCCGACGCGAATCCGCGGCTTGGGGTTCGGATGTTGAGCTCCGCCCTTTCTCTCCCTTTCTCGTCTGAGCCTGCATGCGTGGATTCGCGGGACTTCTCTTAATGATTGTTATGCTCTAGCCCGGAGGTACGCTAAACGATTTCTACCGGGCTAGACAAATCTTTGTACACCGTGGCGTCCGACTCCGAGGATTCGGGCCTGCTTCAGCCGATGCTCTCCCACCTAGCGACAAGGAAGAGCGGCTTTCCGCTCAGAGCTTATGAACTGCTGGAAACGTGCCCTCTGGGAAGCCCTCTATTAATTGGCCCCGCGGAATCCCAGTTGTCTAAACTCGACGAGCGGTTGCTGGGCGGCCTAATTTGGCGTTTACAAATTACCAGAGCGCTCGTTCTGTCAGGACCACTATCATCAAAGATAATAGACAATTAGCATATAGTTTGGATTCCGTTCTGGGCAAGAACTCCCGTCCTACAGATTTTATCTGATTCAAAAGAGAATCAGAAGGCTTTTTCCTGACTGACAGAGGAGGAGCTGGGGATGGAGGAGGGTAATTGCTATTCAGCAATGCGAGAACTGCTGATAATACTGACAACCTTATATATGGATGCTTAGATGGGTGTCCACATTCCTATAGATAGATGGGGTTTAGCTGAGAGTCAGCTGATGCGAGCTTGACCTAACGTGACCTGCCCTGAAACAAATTTTTGCTAGCTTTTATATTGCAAAAAAAACCCCAAGAGAATCAGTCTGCCAACCCTGCCAGTGTTCCAGGGCGGCAGCGGTCTCCAGCGAGCACTTCTCTCAGTCTCTCCCAGCCCGGAAACGTAGCGGACTGAGAGGCGTACCACCCCTTCGGGGGTCTCGAGAGCAAGCTGGTTCGGCTGTCTCCCTGCTGGCCTTCGCTTCAGGGCACCGAGCTAGCAGCTCTCGCTACATGAGAGTTTGAGGCTTTCGCTCACCGGAGCATGAGGAAACTGTACGCCCTGAAGTGGAAGTTTCATTTCATGGTGTAGAGGTCGCCAGACGTTAAGGTGGCGTTATTGGTCTATGTCCGTGCCCCTCTTGGTCGCCACTCAGTGAGCAGCACCCCCTTGATACAACGTTTCCTCCAGAAGCTGAGGCCTCCTGCCAGAGAGCGATGCTATGGGGTGGATCAGGATGCTATTCCATAGTCTCGAGTCCTCTAATCTCCCTCTTCTTGGGGGTCAAGACTCACTTCTCAGAAGTTGGCCTTCAGGACGCAGGCCCCGCCCACTTTAGTGTTGGTGCTGGATGCTGTGGCTTGCCGCGTTGAAGCACAGAATTTGTCTGTTTTAATGTTTTATAACTTGGATCTTGACATGGCTCCTGGTTTCCGGTTCTTGTCCGTTTGTACCAGCCATAGATGCTATCTGGTTCTTCATCGGGCCAGATATGTCAGTGCTTAGCTTGGCGTGTTTGGTATATCGTTCCCAATGCATCATAAGTACGCAGCGTCAAGTGAACCTATGAAAGAGAATGTCTCGGGTTACTTACGTTACTGCGTCCGCTGCCAAGCTCCTCAAGCTGCCGACAACTGGCCTTTTTCGGCAGAGAAATCTGAGGAGCAGAGCGCGTTCGCCAGTATAAGGATGGCGATGTAAGAATGTCGAGGATGGCATCTACGCCATCAGACAATACTTTTATTATACAAGGCCTTCAGACAATCGGCACAGCCAGAGGGCGTTCCCAATGCGTCATAGCTATGCAGTGTTGAGTGAACTATGAAAGAGAACATGGCTTATGTAAGTAACCCGAGCCGTTTTCTATGAGAATATCTGTTAAACTGTAATTTATTTCTGTGATGCGCAACTGAATTTTCAGCATCATTACTCCAGTCTTCAGAGTCACATGATCTTCAGAAATCATAATAATATACTGATTTACTGCTCAAGAAACATTTCTGATTATTATAAATGTTGAACACAGTTGTGCTGCCCAATATTTTTGTGGAAACTGATACATTTCATTTTCAGGATTCACAGATGAATAGAAAGTGCAACAGAACAGCATTTATTTGAAATAGAAATCTTTTGTAACATTATACATTTAACTTTTCATAAAAATTAAGCTACAATGTGCACGCATTAGTGCTTTCAAATGTTTTACAATAATTTTCCCTAAGGGAAAAGAAGTTTCATTTGTTAAATGAAAATGTAAAATGAAATTAAAATCTGCACATATTACAACCAACTTTCATGAAGTTGGATTTTTTTTTTTTTTGGGGAATGAAAATTTAAAAAAAAAATTGCATACATTAATGATTCCAATTTTTTTTACAAGCGTTATTTTTTTACATTTTCCTTTAACAATTGTAAGTTAAAATTTGCACACATTAAACTTTTTTTGTTTTTTTTACAGTAACTTTGCTTATTGACCTCAACATAATGGACCATAGTGTAAATCAATTGTAGATTGTCAAATTGTACATTTCTTTAATTTTTTCAATAGTGTTGAAGATGAAGACTAGTGTTTCTTTTTGTGTTTAGTCGATCCTGGTGATAGCATTGTGTGAAAATCACTGAACTCAGAATCACATTCACTGAAGTGTGACAAGTATATACTGTATATAATATACTGTATTTAAAAAATAAATAAAATTGGAGCTTCTGCCGTATAGTTTTTGTTCTGCAAACAGGTTGAAATCAGGATTGTTCTTCAGTAAAGAAAAGACAAATTGCACAGTTTTTAACATGAATGAATTACAGTCATTTATTGAAGAGCATTGAGCGCAACACTACCATCTGATGATAGTGACCGAAAGAAACCCGAGAAAATCAACACAAATG
>QVTF01024901.1:0-44372 GCA_003573665.1 Oxygymnocypris stewartii | reverse complement strand
CGCTGGATGGATCAGCAAGTACCTGTACACGTCCACCGTGGGTAAGAATACACTCGTTTGAGCCGAAAATAGCTTTCTGATCTTACTACAATAACACTTTTAAAGCATGAGGGACTATTCACAATGAGCTCTCCGACAAAGAAGACTTTCTGAATGCATTAAAACAATGCATTCCCGTTCACACCCACTTTTGTCTTTTAGGTTATTTTTATGCATAATAGAAAAGTGCTTCAGAATGAAAAGGTCTATGGGAAAGCATTGTTGTATATCGGTGCAGCAGGACTAACTGGAACCGCCTATAAGGCTCGTTCGATCAGATAATCTTGCTCAATCTTTTCTTTAATACATGCTTTTCTTGGGTGGTATCAGCAGCTTTCTTTCACAAGAACACTATAAAGCCAAAGTGTTGCACAAAAACACACATGTCTAGCAAGATTGCAATGTTTGTGGAACAGTTTTCTGCTGAATACTGACAGAAATTATTACTTTTATCATCAAATATCAAGCCGCTTTTAAAGACGGTTAAGAATGGTTACTTCATTCCAGCACAGAGCACACACAGCTAATGTCACCGAGCCGTGACCTTACAGTACAAAAAGAAGTTGGAGTAAGTGGAGTAGAGGCTTCACTACACTGAATAAACCGCTTTTGTGGGAAAACAGCTTTTAATTTAATGAATCAACAGCCTATATAATCTTCAACATGTTTGCAATTAAATATTCATTTTAGATTTACCTATTATTAGAGTTTTTTATAAAATATTTGCGACGGTAGGATTGAATTTTTGGTACTTCTCATTCATTTCAATGGTATCCACAAGCAGTATTTGACGTTCGTACAACTCTGACAGAAATTCAGTGACGTCAAGGCTGTAATGTGATTGGTTATCAAGGCACACATGATCCAATTTATCCTTTACGCTTTTTTTCCCCAATAGTAGAGCTATGGACATTGGTATATCCCAAAAATAAGACAATCTCTGCTTCCTTCAGTGGAAGTTTTGTCATCCAACAGGCTAAAATCATAAGTCTGATCATATTGTCAACAATTCGAGGTGTCATTCATGTCTGAAGCACAAATGTTGCACAGTTTAAGTGTATGTTAAGGGTTTGTTCAAGTCACTATCCTTAAGTAATGAATGTTGTAAATGAGCAGTTTGAATGGTCTAACCTCATGCATCTCTCTGTCTGTCCTGTAGAGTGGTACTGGGAGTGTTTTTCCGCCGGTGGTGTTATCGCGTGCTGGCTGTGGTTTTGTGCGTGTTTTCTGCAGCCCTGGTCTGGTCTGAGTGCACCTTCTTCAGCACACAGCCTGTTCTGTCTCTCTTTGCCGTCTTCATCCAGCTCGCAGAGAGAGAATACAATTACGTTTACATAGAGGTGAGAAAGCACAAGCACAATTATACACATATATTAGAGAAGGCTGCATGTGACCAATCAGAAAGCTGCAAAGAGCTGGAGCCAGGGTCCAAAATAACTCCAGAATGAAAATGTACTGGTCATAAAACCAAAAATTTATTGGCTAAAAACCAAGTAAATTTCTTGAGTAAATTGATTATTTATTTATTTAATTGAATAGGGACAGTAACAGTACACTTACAATCAATGCAAGTAAGTGTTAGTAGCAAGGTTAATTTGCAATATTGATCCCTAGAAGCCTTTTATAAACTACAAAAATAAAACCCTGTAAAACTGTAAAAAATGTCTATATAAGTCTATTAAATTGTAGACATTTTAGATCAAATTTGGGTTCTGAATGATCCATCAGGGTAACAGTTTGAAGACACGCAGATGTATTTGAACTTGGTGATTGTGAGTGTTCATTTCTCTGCTTAAACTAAAACAGAGTTTATGTTTGTAAATCATTTTACTTGCATAATAAATTATTTGATCTAATCAATATTCCTTAGAAGGACTGTAAAAGATCACTTAGGGCTGGATGATATTTTTTTCTAGCTTTTTATCTTGAAAACTTGATCTAAAATGTTAAAAAGTTATTTTTTTCAATCAGAATATAATTTTATATTTTAAATGTTATGCTTAAAAATTACTGTCTTAGGTCTGTTGTGAGTTAATAAAATATATACAATTTTAAATATGTAATTTGAAATTACAATATTTATTAGAATTATTATTAATAATGAATACTGTATTATATAATGATTTATATTTTACGAACCATTTAAAAAAATAATGAATCAGAAACACAATTCAACAATAAAGACCATGTAAACAACATGGCTTACACATCAACTGGGACTTAATGATGAAAATGGATTGTAAAACTGAAGCATGTCCATTGTTATTGTGTCTTTGTCCACTAGATGGCGTGTTTTGTCACCATATTCTTCTTGTGTTACTGCGTGTACTCCACGGTGTTCCGGATCCGAGTCTTTAACTACTATTACCTGGCTCCTCACCACCAGACGGACGCCTACAGCCTGCAGTTCAGCGGCATGTACGACCGTTACAGAAATCCTCTGTATTCATCTAGTTCTGATGAGTTACTGTATCTGCATATCATTCTGATTACTGTGCAGGTTGTTCTGCCGTTTGACCCCTCCGCTGTGTCTGAACTTTCTGGGAGTGATTCACATGGATTCCACCATCTCCCATCAGAATAGAGAGCAGACAGTGTACAACTCAGTGAGGCACAAACCTCTCTCACAGATACACATGATCATGTATCTATAACATTAGCATCAGTAAGGAATGCACCAATAAAGATTCAATTAAACAAAGGCTAGAGCTAATCTAGGAATCTTTAACACTTCTTAAAAAAAATTAAAAACCTGTGCTTAACACCTTGATCTGCGGATAATTTTAAATTATAGTAAATATAAATAAAATACAGGATAATAATTTTTGAACCGGATTAAAACTATATCTTGAATGTAAATTAAAATCAGAATCAAAATGGTGATTTAAATGTAAGTCTGCTTATTTTTAAACAAAATGAAAAGTTTGTTGCATCATCAGAATTATTAGATAAATCTAGATTTAAGATTTAAACGTGATGTTTATTGGTGAAACCCACCCTAAGATTTTAATCCTGATCATTAGGGCGAAAGATATTGCTATAATAATACATATCCATATTTATATATTTTCTAAATATGCTGAAATAGCTTAAAATTCAGTTTTTGAATGAAAACATTAATTTATATTTAATTTATTATGATATATGTAATATATTACATTTATGATTACATTTTTATACTTATTTAAATGTATCAATGTAATATTACTTGGTTAAAAAACAGCAATATTTACTTTATTTGACTAAAAATGCAATGTGGCAACTTCTATGAACACTTTATTTATTGATAATGCAAATATAATTCTGAATTTGTGTTTTGACTTTAATGTTCAAGTATTAGTTTTTTGGGATAATCTGAGACAATATTAAAATATCCAAGTTGTGTAAGTCGAATATATCTTTAGGAAAACTAGTTGGCCATACAGAAGCAAATAAAAATGTATTTGTGGATCAAAATGATGCATTAATTTGTGATGTTAAATCATTTTAGATCATAATCCAGCCGTACTGATACTTTTGGCCACTTAAATTCATAATCTGTCTTTTTCTCTTTTAGATAATGGGATCCATGCAGGTCCTGTCATTCATCCAATGGGTTTTATATTTATTATCCTATGCTCATCGTTTTGCTCTGCATTGCTACTTACTTCAGGTAAGATGTCTCTCCAACACAGATTCTCACGCGTTTGGCTTTTAAAGACTGTTGTTGGAAGGCTGTTGGCTCTTTGTTGTTGTAGTCTGGGCACACGCTGTCTGAATCTGCTGGGCTTTCAGCAGTTCATGGGGGAGAACGATCTGACCTCTGACCTGGTGGACGAGGGAAGGGAACTCATCCGGAGAGGTACTACAGACATCGGCCCTTCATTCAAGCACTTATCAGTTCTATGTAAATGCATTTTTAATCAGTGATAAGGTCAGTTTAGCAGATATACACTTAAAATGACATTTAAGTTTTTTTAATTATTTGATGTAATTGCAACATTCCTAAGAAAGATTGTAAATGATAACTAGGACTGGATATTATTGCTAATTATATATATACACACACACATCACATGTTCATCTTACAATTGCTCTAAAAGTTGCTTTTGTTTTCAGAAAGAAGAAAACGGCAGAGAACAGAGGACGGCGAGAGCAGACGGAGAGTGAGTTAATTATTGATGAGAACAGATGCATGTATGTAATCTCTGCTGCCTGTCTGAACCCCGCTCATCACGTCTCTGTCTGTCAGGAATGGAGGGAACGCTATAGTGAACCGAGGGAAAGATACGGGAGGAGCAGAAGTGCGTACTCTGAGCTGAAGGAGACGGATGACACCGGCACAGACACTGGCAGAGGTGAGAGACTCACGCTGTCGCAAGATGCTCTGAGCTATAATCAAGTTCTTCAGAATTATTATTGATTTAACTGCACTGACACTGATGGTTGAGAGCAACATTTTAACTGAACTGAGCTAGGACTGCATGATATATTGCATGCGATAGTCATGCGCATCTCTTTGGTTAAGACAGTTCTGCGATTAGCCGTAAATCTCCATCAGCTGTTTTCAAATGGAGCGGCAATGGAGCGGTAGCTTGTCAGCGATCTACGGCTCTGTGTATTAATTGCCGCTCCATCTGAAAACAAGCTGATGGAGATTTACGGCTAATCACAGAACTGTCTTTACTGACGAGATGCGCATGACTATCGCATGCAATATATCGTGCAGCTCTAACCTGAGCTCAATCGTTGAGATTGTTATTAAACACTGACAGCTATTGAACCGAATTGAAACAACTTTTGAAACAAAAATGTGACTTGTTTGTGTGCAGCTCAGTCCCGTAGAGATCGAAGTGACAAAGCTGAGTTACTTCAGGATGTTGAACCGTTAGACTTCTCCGGAGAAGAACCGCTGGAAACAGAGAACAGGAGGTCTGTATTATATCTATAAAATAAATGCATTACTTTCAGTTATGCGAAACCGAACCAGAACTCAAAATAATGTTTTTCTCATATATTTTTATGCTGTAATATTCTAAATATTTTATTGCTAAGATGACGCGCCTTGAACATAATATATTTGTAGTTAAGTGTTACATTTATTCAAATATTTCATTTTTATTTTGTTCTTTAATTTCTACAACACTTCTTACAGTAAAAGAGAAATAAGGATTGTGAAAAGTGATTTATTTATAATTTGTTTTGCTGAAAATATTTGCCCCAATTATAATTTTATACACATCTTCCCATGTTTAATATTTACTGCATAATTACTTAGATCAGTTAAATATAGTTTGATGAAATAGTTACATGTGACGATAATACAGTAGACACTTCTACAGACATTACTGGTCCAGAGTTTATGATGATGACTATTACAGATATCATAAGAGACAACACAATATACAGGGTTTCTTCAAGCTTTATAAAGGAAAATGCATGACTTCAAACCTGTTTTGAGACTAGTTAAAAAAATAAATGAAAGGAAACACAAATATCTACATGTTCTCTATATGTAAATGCCAAAGGAGCACTCGACGAGTTCTGCAATGTTTGAAAATACAACTTCCAACCAATCTCCATTACTTTATTAATTTTAATTAGCATAAATTTTACTGTCTTCTGATCACACGGCACAAAACTGAATTGGTTCTTCCTCAGTATTTGTCTTGTTGTCCAGTGTACATTTCTAAAAATTCAATCTAAAAGGATCGAAGCAACAATGACATAAGAAGTCTTGTTTTTTTTGAGAAATGTATAAAAAATTATTTATAATAAAAATTCAAATATCTGCCAGTGGGCTCAGAAAAATATGCTTCACTTAAATGGAAAACAAGCAATGGCCAACTGACAGGTATTTGTTTTTGTTTTAAGCATAAACTCACTTAATTTAGTTAAATTTCTCAAAAAAACAATTTCATATCTTCATTTTGCATCTAATCTAAGAAGTAATTTGTAGTGGATTACTTCGAGTAACTTACCCAACTCTGGCCATGACTTTATAAATGTAAGGCCTTAATTTGTGGAAGGGCAACTTAAGACTTTGTAAGAGCATTTGTGAGGTTTACATTGAAGTTACTGGACTTGTGTCTCTGCAGGTACGCTGGAGGACATTACCTCTCGACCTCTGCATCTCGTGCACGCATCTTTGATGATGTTTGAGAACAATGAAGGGAAACTGTTTGCACTTTTTATTCTTCACACTCTTCCTGAAGTGTCCAGTGAGGGACTGCAGCTTTAACGCATCTGTCTTTCTGTAAAGTGTGTGTGTGTGTGTGTTATCCTTACCTTCCAGATGAAGCCAAAACAGCACATAGACGGCTGTAGTTCAATCTTCTGGGCAGTGACGGTTGGTCTTCATGTAGAGGATCATACCATGTGACTGAAAAAGGAAAGAAAAGGCTCACATTTTCATTAGAAACTTAATTTGAAGTTGAAAGATTTTTAAAGATTGTATTTACCGAATACATGAACAAAGGATTTTTTTGGTCACCCAGATGCATGAGGTCTCACTGGGTCCTGACCTGCGTGCCCTGCTTTGACCTCTGACCTTTGACCCTCAGTATGGGAATGTGTTTGACCAGTAAAAGACCTTAATGAAATACTTTTGTTTGACCATTTTGTTTAATCGTTCATTATTGAATAGATCAGACCTTAACGTTTACTGGAGAGATATCTCATTTAGGTTATCAGTTCTTGTTTTGTACTGTAAACTTCAAATCTCTTTAATCAAACAGTGAAAGATGTCTGAATGCATATGACATGAAAACTCTTTCACTTTCTCCATTTATGTTCTATTTATTATGAATGTCCCTGAATGAATATTAAATAACTGCTCAGAGCTTCTGACATGTTGAATGATGATTTTAGCTTTTTTGGGATGACACATACAGCTGTATAGCAGCTATTTTAATTATTTTCTGTTTTGGGTTCTTGTTTTCATTTCCTCAATACCTCAAATAAAAAAAAATCCTGAGATTTTAATTACATTTCAGTAAAATTGTGTACAGATGAGTGAGACAAGAAAAAATGTCTTGACTTTTAATGCTACTCTGTGACAGATTTGGCTGTTCACACCAACAATAACTGAGAGTTTGAACTAAAGAAAAGAATACATGTCTATCAGTGTCAGGAATATGAACCTGTTTAACATGTTTTACTTCAGAAATATCTCAATTACAGAATACAGGATGAATTAACAGAGAACGGTATTTAAAGTACTTTAGATTGTGCAAAGTGAGGGGAAGGCAGTAAACATCTATGGGCCATTTGCCTCAAAAAACATTCAATTTTCAATCTTTTTAAAATATTTATTCTAGTAATACATATTTAAAATCTGTACTGGTAAATCCCCCATTTTTAATTGGAAGATAGATATATTTTCTCAGTCCTGTTATCAAAACTCATGTCTTTTAAAAAGCATGTTTATAAATCTGTAATTTTCCCCTCAGACGGGATTTAGTTGAAAGGAATTGTAGTTTTCATAGTAAACTAAATTATCATGAAAAAAATCACTATTTATCTACACATGGTATTTTTCTAAAACATTTTCATTTTAAAGTCGACTCATACCTTAAGCTTATTATGATGACATGTATTAAATGGATAAATAATGGATCAAACTTAAAATAAATAGGTTTGTTAGGAAAGGACAGTGTTTGGCTGAGATACAACTATTTGAAAATCTGAGGGTGCAAAAAAAAATCGAAATATTGAGAAAATCGCCTTTAAAGTTGTCCAAATGAAGTCCTTAACTAAGCTTATTACTAATCAAAAATTATGTTTTTATATATTTACTGTAGTAAATTTACAAAATATCTTCATGGAACATGATCTTTACTTATAATGATTTTTGGCATAAAATAAAAATCGATAATTTTGACCCATACAATGTATTGTTGGCTATTGCCAGGGTCACATATATATGATATATTTTAAATTTGCAGTCAGATTAATGTGCAGGACACTCTGCTTAGTAATAAAATGTATTTTATAGTTAATGTTCATGCATATTTGTACATATACCCCGGTTTCACAGACCAGGCTTAAGCCTAGTCTAAAGTGTAAGTCTGAGCTGTTTCAACTGAAAGAAACTTGCACTGACTGATCTTAAAATATATCAGTTTTGTCTCACGATGCACACCAGTAACGTTTTTTCTAAGCACGTTCATAAAATAGCTTAAATGTCAAAATTGAACTTTGATCTAATCCTGGCTTAGTCTAAGCCCGGTCTGTGAAACCGGGCCACAATGTCCTGGGGACAGACATTACACCCATTGGTGGCCCCTATTTACTTTTCTAAGAAATCGGTCTGAACATGAGACTTTAACAGGCACGTGCAGGGGGGGGGGTGGGAGGGTGCTTGAGCACCTGCCCCTTTGCCCAAAGTGCCCTTTTGTCAAGGCAATTTTTTTTTTTTTTTTTTTTTTAAACACCCTTCTGTGAAGGCCTGCCCAATCTAACTATTAGTAAAATGAATGATTAATAATTTAGCCGTAAATAAAATCACCCACATGATAACCTTTCACCTGACGACCTCATCCGAACGATCCCTCGCTCAGGCACCACTTCATATCGTCCGCGCTACGGTTGCAGCTTAAGTAATGGGGTTCTCAGCGGAGTGTGCTTGTTTACTTATCATTATTATTATTTTACAAGAACAACGTGAAGAGAACATGCATTGCACAGCTTTTGTTTAAATCGCTGTGTTTAGCCTGCAGCAAACGCCACTTCTAACGTTATACACAGCAGCGGCACCATAAACAAAGGTGCATGTGTTCACTTCGTTCGTGCTATTTGAGGGAGAAAAGTTTCCTGGGGGTGGAAGTGTCTGGTCTTTTTAATGTAATTTGACTAAAATCTATTCATACTTTTACTTTTATTGTTACAGTATTTACAGCATCTGCATCAATACGCGTATCAGCAAGGAATGCATCACTATACATTGCTGTTATGATATTTTATGCACAGCCCTATTCAAAGCCTTGTTTCATGTGCCCCTTTTATATTTTGAGCACCTGCCCCTCCAAAGGTCTCTGCACGGCCCTGGACTTTAATATAAATGGACTGTAGAAACAGCAGGTGGCAGTAATGCAACAAATCATACTGCCGTAAAACTCCAAAGAAGAAGAAGAAGAGCTCAGGTCAGGTGATCTGTTTGAAAAACCGCGGGAAAACATACGACACGGACGTTCCTCTGCTTCATTTAAACGATTTTAACTCGCATAAGGTTTGCAGACATTTTTTCTTATCCAAATGTAAAAATATATTATTGGAGGGAAACTGTGGATATTACAAATTGTATATATACTGTGTTAAAATGTTATATTCACACCATCCTTTACCTGTATGTGGCAGCTTTCGGTTTTCAAGTGTTGTAAATTGGACAAATTGCTTGTTGTATAAGACTTGTCTGTGAAGGTAAGAAAGAAACTTACATTGTCGTGTATGAACATTAAAGGTGGTAAACGATATGACACCAAAGTTGTTTGAATCAGGACGAATCTCTCACTCGGCTTGTAGTATGGCTCATCGTGCTTTTGTCCTCTTCACAGAAACACTGCCAGCATCACTCTTGATCAGCATCGCCATGAAGAAAATTAAGAATATGAAGATTAATAGCATTATGAAATACTTTAAGGTGACAAAATGGAAAACATTAAGAAGCATGGATTATATATTTTATATTTTAAAAATCATCAACTTTCTTAGCTTGGCTATTGACATTTTTTATGTTGAACATTGTATTTAATTGTTAAACCTTCGTGTAAATGGTTATGGTAAAGATTGTTGAATGTCTATTTCAGAAAAAGCAGACTGACAGCAACAGTGGAGCCAGAATGGCGTCACAAACTGCTGATAATGCTCAGGTAGGTCATGATTTTTGAAAAATAAGGATTCAGGTCAAAGAACGTTTTGCGGTCATTTCTCATGTATGTCAAAAACAGTCAACAAGACATGCAGGCCATGTAAATGAGCACTAGTATTTTTTCCCACTCATTTACACAGAACATTCACAATGTCTGTTTTAACCATATGGAGGCATCAGAGACATTCGGTTGTCAAGCTAACAAAACAGAAAACAGTCTGTATTGCTAGTTAACTATATTCAGTCTTCTGTGTGAGATTCAGAGCAAAAAATAAGAAATTATTCCAGTAATGGTTTTGCATATATATTCAAATAATTTTAGTGAATAACTAATTTCAGTCAGTTCCTCACACAAAGCTAATGTAAGGTTTTAGAAGACTTGCAATATAGCAAGTATAAACTCTATGATATTCATGTTTTTATTTTCATTTGGGCATCAGAGCACATCTTGAGTAAAATGGTGCAAAAACTGAGAATCTTTCATGCTTTGAGTGTACTTTTGTTTAATTATGCATGGTAGTATTATAAAATCCAATGCCAATTTGATAAATGCCCTAAATTGTATTACAGTCAAGTGTACATAAAAATAATAATACATATGCTATTTTAATGTTGCTACTGCCATTGTTCTAGGAAATAAATCATACAAGCAAGAAAAAAGAAAAGGGGCTTGGAACTAATGGACATGATTCACCAAAGGTTTGTTGCATTCTGATATATCACTGAATACATTATTTACTGGTGCTGATGAAAAAAGTATGTGTAGAATTTATCTACAAAAAAGTTCTGGAAAGACTTGTTAGCAGCTTTAAAATTTCATATTGCTCTTTTTGATGATCGTTATGATTAAAAAATGATAGTAAAATATGGTAAAGCCATGCACATTGGTGATCTCATATTAGCAATAACATGTTGTTATTCATATTTACTAAGGAAAGAACGAACCGCTTTTGTAAGAAAGAAGAGGGACGATCAAAACTCATCTGCAACAGGTATGAGACTACATTAAAGACTTCTACGTAAAAGTCATTGACTTGATATCAGGATACAAAATAAATGTGGAAACTTGTTCTTGTTGTTATTTGTTTACATTACAATATTACTCAGTATTGCTAATCATTACATGGACGTTTTTATTCATAGATGTTTTAAGTAAATGCTTTATTGTAAGTGTATTATTGTTCTTATCACGTTCACAGAGTGCTGAAGGGCAAAGCCACACTTTTAATTTCCGCTACAAATACAAGAAACATGCCGTGTCGTGTGATACATCCAAGACTGTGCTTGATGCTCTTAATAAAAACAAGATTTTCAGCAATATTAGAAAAGTCAACATGAAGAAAGAAATGGTGATCCAGAGATCCAAAGGAGCCGTTCCTAGAGCGGCTGTGAAGACTGATTTCCCCTGCTGTCTCATTGAAAGAGATGAGCTCTTAGATATAACCTTCATCAAGAATAGTGGAAACGTTCCTTCAAAGAAAAAAACTACTGGAAGGCTTTCATTAACCAATGAACCAGAAAACATAGTAATCTTTTACATTAAAACAAGAGGAGGGAATAAAGTGAAACGTTTAATGAAAAACAATATGCTGAGGATGAAGGTTGAAGATGTTTGTGTGTACGCGTTGAAAAAAGACAAACTGAAGGCTGCTCTGCGGCGTGATGGGCGATTCATCAATGCCATATTCGAGAAACACTGTGTACTTTCTGAGTTTGGGAGCGAGACAATCCAACAAATGTCAAACACTGTGGAGCATCTTGATGGAAAGCATTTTGAGATAATTGTTATCGATGACAAAAAACAGCCAGATAGCCTAGATGATGTCTTGAGTGATGTTAGCGCTGAAATGAATGACGCTTCAGCCGCTGATTTGAAAGAAAACGTTGATCCTAACCAGAATCCCATCAACACTGAACAAGAAGAAACACAAAAGAGAGAAAGAGTGAAATCCACAAACACTTCAGCTAAATACTGTAAAATAAGTTACTCCGAAGAGATTCAGGAAATTCTGCGTACTCAGTTTAAAGATTTACTGAAGACATTAAAGCAGCGAGAGAACCTAAAGAACAAGTCTGAGGTCCAAAAGTTCTTCAGAGCAGAATATGATAAAAGTGTTCAGAGTTTCTCTGAGGTGTATAAAATAAAGCAGCTCATGAGACTCTCTGACTCTGTGTGTCAGATTCGAGTGGAGGGATCCGCCAGAGGAACCGGCTTCTTACTCTTTGACAGATTCGTCCTCACCAATGCTCATGTTGTTAGGGACTTTCTTGAGTCTCCTGACAAGCTTTCTTCTACAAAGTATTTAGAAGCGGCATTTGATTTTGAACGTCTGGATTCAAAGGTGAAGCTTGTGCCAGTCAATAAACGGCTTGCTGCTTACTGTTTCATAACAGATGCTAATAATAGCCGGCTTGACTTTGCTCTTCTTGAACTGGATGATGTTGATGAAATCACAGGCCGTCCTGGATTGCTCAGTCGATATGTTCGTGACCCTCCTAACCGTGGTGGGATCTGCATTGTGGGACATCCAGATGGTGGGATTAAGAAAGCGGACCCCTGCTTCATCGTTGAGAATCTGCAAGAGGCTGAATATAAACACGTGTCTGAGAATGTCAATTTCATTCAGATGATCACAAAGAGGAGTTTAGAAGATAAATGGGCTGTTTATGAAAACCAGATTAATTATAACTCTTGTTTCTTTCATGGATCTTCTGGCTCTCCAGTTTTTGATGAGGACTGCTATCTGATTGGTGTGCACACCGGTGGATATGTGTACCCTGGAGAAAGAGGTAAAACTAGAAGCGTTGTGGAATATGCTTATTCCATGCAGCCCATTCTGGATATGATCAGAGCACAGGCTAAGATAAAAGGTTTGCATGACATCGTCAATATCTTAGAAACCCACAGCAATACAAGCAATGAGTCTGGGTTCACAGAGCAAGAGAATCAGACCGACTGCGAGATGGAAGATTCTTATTGAAGTGTCCACATTTACATTTACGCATTTAGCAGATGCTTTTATCCAAAGCGACTTACAGAGCATTCAGGCTATGCATTTTTTTTGTCAGTACATGTGTTTCCTGGGAATCGAACCCACAACCTTTGCGCTCACTGAGCCACAGGAACACATGCCGCCATTTCTTTGGCTGACATAACTGCAATGGCTTCAATTCTTATTTTTTTAATGCCTTTTACAAATGCCTGTGTTTTTTTGAGACAGCATTTTTAAAAGCTGAAGTTACACTCAGTTTCTCTTATTTTTGATACATGTAAATGCATATCTGACAGGTGATAGTGGGTTCATTCATTTGGTTGACTAAAAATACATTTGCAATTCATTCTTTATTGAATTTTCTTTTTATTGTTATTCATACATAAGTGTTCATTTATCCATACACACTCATTTTACAGTACCTATAGAAAGCCTTCATACCCCTTCATTTTTTTCACATTTTATGTTGCGTTATGTTAAACTGCTTTAAATTACTTTTTTTTCCCCACCTAAGTTTACACCTGTAATGGGGCCGACAAGACGAGAGGCGTGCGGATCCATTTGCAGGCTTTTATTGCTAGATATGGTCGAAATCACAGTCAGGGTCGAACAAATGGCAAACAGGTATAGATGGGGCCAGGCAGAAGAGTAATCAAGTAAACGGCCGTGGTCTACGATCGGCGAACAATATCCAGAGGGCAAGGCAGAGAGATAATCAGGTCACAAGCAGAAGGTCAGGAATCAGACAACCAGGCAACACGGAAAGACTAGACTGAAACTAAAATAAGAAACAGAAATGGCTCCGTAAAGCAGCTAACACTAGGAGAGTGAAAAATGCAGAACAATACAGGAGACTGAACACAAAACAAAACACGGAATGGCTTGGTAGTAGCTAACATAGGAAAATGCTAATCGCTAAACAATACTCAGCAGGAAGGAAGAGGAAATAAATGTTTTGTATGGTGTGTGTGATGGCTCTCAGGTGAGCATGTGATTGGAGACAGCTGTGTGATCAGTGCAGCGTGTGATTAGTGCAATCAGCTGTGTGTGTGTGTGTGGTCGGTGCAGTGAATGATGGGAAATGTAGTCTGAGGTGGAGTGCAACAGTGAGAGTAGTGCAAGAGTCCATGTGGTGGAAGGGCAACCAGATTCGTGACAACACCCCACTCACCATAATGACAAAGCAAAAACCGGATTTATCACAGCTTTGCAAATTTATTAAAAAGGAAACAATGAAAAAATTACATTGCACAAGTCTTCATACCCTTAACTCAGAACTTAAAGCACTTTGGCAACAATTACAGCATGATGTAACAAACTTTGCACATCTGCATTAGTTTTTTTGCCATTCTTCTCAAATCATCTGAAGCTCTGTCAGGTTGGCTGGGGACCATCGGTGGACAGCCATTTATAGGTTTCTCTAAAGATGTCTGATTGGCTGTCGGCAATTCCTGCCGGGGGCCGAGATTCGAACCCACAACCTTGGGTTACAAGTCCAATGCTCTATCCATTAGGCCACGACTGCCCTAGCTGCATTCCCAGTCCCTGTTGCTGAAAAACACCCTCACTGTATGATGCTGCCACCACCATGCTTCTCCGTTGCGATGGCATTATGCAGGTGATAAGCGGTGCTTGGTTTCCCTCAGACAAGGATAAGGGATTGAGGTTCATCAGACCAGAGAATCTTTCTTTTCATAGTCTGAGAGTTATTTGGATGTAGTTTTGTACATTTCCAATCAGAGTTTCATGTATCCTTACTGAGGAGAAGCTTGAGTTTGGTCACTTTGCCATCAGATTGGTGGAGTGTCGCAGTGATGTTTGTCCTTCTGTAAGTTTCTCCGTATAAGATCATAGAGCTCAACCAGAGTGACCATTGTCTTGATCACCTTTCTAACCGCAAGACCCTTCTCCTTCGGTCGCTCAGTTTGGCCAAGAGGCTAGATCTAGGAAGAGTCCTGATTGTTTCAAACTTCATCCATTAAGGATTATGGAGGCCAAATGCTCCTGTGAACTTTCAACACACAAAACATTTTTTGTAGTCTTCCCCAGATCAGTCTCAACACAATCCTGTCTCTCAACTCTGTAGGCCATTCCTTTGACCTCGGGGATTAGTTTTTGCTCTAACATCCATTTCAGCTGTTAAACTTCATATAGACAGGTGTGTGTGGCACAGTGCCTTTCCAAATCATGTCCAATCAACTGAATTTGCCACAGGTCAACTCCAGTCGGAGTATAGAAACATCTCAAAAACGATCCAGTGAAACTGGGATGCTCCTGATCTGAATTTCAAGTGTCAAAGCAAAGGGTATGAAGACTTGTGCAATGTAATTTTTTTCAGTGTTCCCTTTTTAATAAATTTGCAAAGATGTGGTAAATCCGGTTTTTGCTTTGTTCATTATGGTGAGTGGGGTGTAGATTTATGTGAAAAAAACGTAATTTAAAGCAGCTGAACATAACGCAACATAAAATGTGAAAATAATTAAAAAGTATGCAGACATTAAATAGGCACTGTATTATTCTATTTGCTTTTCCCTTGTGTGATTTATGTGTTGCCTTGATTGCTCGTGTTGCGAAGCGTCTAGGATATTTGTTGGGTCTGAAAAATGTTTTGTGTATGTCCTGTAATTAAGAAATATACTTATTTTATTATAAATATTCTTTATGTTCAAACACTGAATTCATTGTGTTGATCTCTTTCCGAGTAAAACAAGACATTTGGTACTCACTGAAAGTAATTTTTTAGGTTAATTAATTCAACTTTGTGGAGAAGGCCTACACAAACATTTAAGAAGAAGAAAAAAATTATCCAGGTTCATTAGTTTTCCACCATTTTGAGGTTTTTCCTGGAGACTATTGTGCAGTTTAGCTGCTCGGGACAAACAAGACTCGCTATCACAAAAAAAAGAGTTTTTAACTATTTTAAAGTAACACTACAGTATTAATAATACATTATTTATATTAAACGTTACAACATGTCTGCAGTACCAATTACAAATACTGGTGTACCAAATACCAATTGCGGGACAGATTCCAAAGTTGTGAGGATTGATATAGTAAAAAAGCCATAGCAATGAACAAGACCAGAATAGATCTCTTTGTTCTTCTTTTCATTGTACTGTAAATGTCATAATAGACCTTTTAAACCAATGTTTATTTATGCTAATGTTGTAATGTATTATTTACTTATTATTAGCATTTAACTTTTTTCTCACTTAGTTAATATAAAATTTGGACCACATTGTTTGGACTGGATCCTTGATTAATTGCATTAATCACAATAGTTACGTCCGATCCTTCGCTGGCTGTGCTGATTTAAATCTAGCGGGTCTATTTTGGTCTCGTGTCGCAAGTTCAGTGACGCAGTAATGATGATTTTCTCCGGCCAATCAGTAATCAGCAGACTTTACACGTCACGTTTTGGTAACGGTACGGATCGCTTGGAACCTCGGCCGAGGTGGTACTAAAAAAGTACCAGGCACTGTACCCAGTGGAAAACCCCCCCAAAAGTGAACTGTACTGAACCGTACCATGCCCATGTAGTGGAAAAGCGCCATTAGATGGTGCTGCTCACGGCAGCCATGGTGCTTTGCTATCCAGCTGTTTTAATGTTTTTGCTGGTTTTTCCTGTTTTTTGTCATGCTCGTGAAGCTCAGAGAGCATGGATTTAGAACGCAGTTGCCTAGCATCCATCTGGCGAATCTCCACACTCTACCCAACAAAACGGACAAACTCTTTCTGCTCTCCCGGACAAATAAGGATTTTTCTAACTCTGCTGCTCTGTGTTTGACAGAAACCTTGCTGAACGACGCCATTCCAGAGAGAGCGCTTAATCTTCAAGGCTTTCTGTAGTTCAGAGCAGATCACGATGCAGAATCAACAGGAAATCACGTGGCGGCGGGACATTCTTTTACATTAATGAAAGGTGGTGTACAGATGTAACAGTGTTAAAGAAGTTGTGGTGTTCAGATTTAGAAACACTCTTGTAGGCCTTTGGGGCCTACAACTGTAGGCCTTTCTATTCGCTGTGGGAGATTTGCTCGTTCATTCTTGTATTTACATTACACCGCAAGCGCACGTGAGTTCAGCTCTACAGAAACTTGCAGATCTGATCACAGACACAGAACAGCAACACCCAGACTCATTTTTATTCAAGTTTTAATCATTCTTGGGGACTTTAACCAAGCAA
This sequence comes from Oxygymnocypris stewartii, assembly GCA_003573665.1. NCBI lineage: Eukaryota > Metazoa > Chordata > Actinopteri > Cypriniformes > Cyprinidae > Oxygymnocypris > Oxygymnocypris stewartii. The sequence continues at coordinate 27,307 of QVTF01024901.1, read as the reverse complement.
ATCTCTCACGTGAACTGCCAAAATACAGACAGCATTTTACATGTACCACCAGAGAAAGTAATATATTGGATCAATGTTACACCAATATAAAGAATGCATTTCACTCTGTTCCACAAGCAGATTTGAGGCTCTCTGATCACTGCCTGGTTCATCTTATACCAACCAACAGGCAAAAACTTAAATCTGCTAAACTTGTAGTAAAGACTGTAAAGAGATGGACCAACGAGACAGAGCAGGTTTTACAAGCCTGTCTCGACCTTACTGATTGCAGTGTTTTTGAAGCTGCTGCCACCAATCTGGACAAGCTCACAGAGACAGTAACTTCATATATCAGTTACTGTGAGGATATATGCATTCCCACCAGGACTTATGTAACATTCAACAATGATAAGCCATGGTTTACAGCAAAACTCAGACACCTTCGTCAGGCCAAAGAGGACACATACAAAAATGGGGACAGAGTCTTGTACAATCAGGCCAGGAACACACTGAATAAGGAGATTAGAGTGACTAAAAGGACCTACGCTAAAAACCTGGAAGATCAGTTCAATTCCAATGACACTGCTTCAATGTCGAAAGGCTTGAAAGCATCACCAAGTACAGTACTGTTCCTGTGGCTCAGTGGTAGAGCTATTGCGTTAGCAGCCCAAAGGTTGTGAGTTTGATTCCCAGGGAACACACATACTGACAATACAAATGTATGTAAGTCGCTTTGGATAAAAGCGTCTGCTAAATGCATAAATGTAAATGTAGGACACCACCCCTCAGCACTGAGGTGAATCAACAACTTGCTGAAGATCTGAATTAGTTTTATTGTAGATCTACCCCCCCCCCCCCACACACACACACACACCCCGTCCTGACCATCTCTCTACACAAACGTGTAACATCTCCTGCAACTAGGAATGCAATGATAGTTGATAGATTTTGCTGGTATGATTATTGTCTGAGGAATAATCACGGTTTTACGGCTATCCCGATTATTATGCATTTATTAATTTCCCAACATTACTAATGTATAAATTCACATGAACACGCTTTAGATAATTAAAGTGTTATTTATTGCTGGCTTTTGAAACAGAAATAACACAGTAACCAACAATACAGCACAAATAATAATAAACAAAAGACAAACAAAAGTCCATCTCTCCCATTGGAATAAAAAAATGTGACCGCGGCTCTGTAAACATCCATGACAGTATTTCTATTTTGAAAATATGAAATGGAAATAGATCACAAAGCAAAAGTATTTCATGTTTTTAGTTTGTACTTTCTTCCCATTTGTTTTGAACCTGGGGTAGAGAATTTGGATACATGGTGAAAAAAAAATCTTGTTGGTTTTTAACTTATGAATAATACTACAACAGGGATAGTAAATACACTTAATGAAGTAATATTAATATACTACTAATATAAAATTTATTTATCCCACAGGGGAAACTGTTAGGCCTACTAATGATGGAAATATAACATTATATAACATAAATATTATTGTAATCAACTGTCATACGTATTCATTGTCATACGTATTCATAATCTTTATAATAATTCATGATTTTACACGTGGCCCGAGAAAATCATGTCTATTGTTTTGGTTTGTGAGATTGGAGATCACGCTGCGCATGTGTACAAACATTCAGGAGGACACAAATTTCTTGAGGACGCTGCCCCGTGACTTTTATTAATAAAGTAGATTTAATAGCCTACTGGAGAGACGCACAGACGCAGGTAGGCTAATTCACACAGGCAGCTATCACCTCTCTCTCTCTCTCTCTCTCTCTCTCTTTCTCTCTCTCCTCTCTCTAGCTCTCTCTCATTAATTCAAGTAGCTAAAAGTTATAATTAATTAATTCAAATAAATGTGATCTTACTGCATGATTTTATTTCTTTCTGATCTGAAGCAAGCAGAATGCTGAGCCAACGAGCCGTAGCTTCACATCAGGTGGTTCTTGCCTTACAAGAACTCTTATAAGAACTCCCTACACTCCTCTTGTGATCAGTGGGACCCCTGTGGAGAGGGTGAGCATCTTCAAGTACCTCGGTGTAAACATCTCAGAGGACCTGACTTGTGGCGCTTTTCCACTGCATGGTACGGCACGGTACGGTTCGGTACGGTTCACTTTTGGGGGTTTTCCACTGGGTACTGTACCTGGTACCTGGTACTTTTTTAGTACCACCTCAGCCGAGGTTCCATGCGTACCGTACCGTTACCAAAACGTGACGTGTAAACTCTGTTGATCACTGATTGGCCGGAGAGAATCGTCATTACTGCGTCAATGAACTTGCGACATGAGACCCTCCTCTACAGCCCGACCCGCTAGATTTAAATCAGCACAGCCAGCGAAGGATCGGACGCAACTTCTGTTTAAACAAACGCACATTTTTGCATCAACCACAAAATAGCAGTGTCGTTGTCTGTTGAGGAAGTACAGATGTTCTTCTCGTTGATAGCCGAGGAGCGGATCCAGTGAGAGCTTGATGGCGCGACGCCGAAGGAAAAAGCCTTATGTATATACTTTTGAACTTGCTATATTTTCAGAGTATGTTTTCTGTTTATATTTTTACCTTTGTATCTGTGTTTTGCTTCAATTAAAAACAATCTGATCGAATAAGTGTACCTCCAGACTATATTAAATATGTATTATTTTATGAGCACGTAATGAACCTCTTGAAAAAGACAAATGATTAATGCCACGATTATAAAAACCATCACATAAATAGAAAAACAAGGGATACATTGTACATTTTGAAATATTAAAAGGTTTATTGATAATTCACTTTACAGAACACGCTGCATGAATAGTTAACTAATCAAGTAACGTTAACGCAGCACACCTGCACGGACATCTCTGCTCTCCTCCTCTACAGCCTGTGTCACTGCACCACAGTCTCTGCTGCTGGGGGTAAATCCCAAGCATTCTCATAGACCTCTCCATTGCTGTTAAAAACATCCACATGCCGAGAGTGAAGAACACTATTCCGTCTCCTTTCTTTGTTGTGAGTTTGTTTGTGGCGCGTTTACGATGTCACGGCAGTAGAGGCGGCGCGCAATTATAACGACGCGTGAATAATCCCGCCCACTCTATAGCGATACGAAACTGCGGTGGAAATGCAAACCGACCCGAACTGAGCCGAGCCGTACCGTACCGTACCATGCAGTGGAAAAGCGCCATTGGACTGCACACATTCAGACTCAGGTCAAGAAAGCCAGGCAAAGACCTTGAAATTCAGGGTCTCACCAGCAATCCTGAAAACTTTCTATTCAAGGGCCATAGAAAGTGTACTGACTCATTGCATCTCAGTGTGGTGTGGTAACGTATCAAATCAGGACAGCTCTGCAGAGAGTTGTGCGCGTAGCTGAGCACATCTCAGGGTCTGCTCTCCCCTCTCTGCAGGACATCTACCTCAAACGCTGCAAAAGCAGAGCTGCTAAAATCATCAAGGACTCAAATCACCCCGGTATACATCTCTTCATTTCACTGCCATCTGGCAAGCGCTTTCGGAGCATGATGGCAAAAACTGAGAGACTTAGAAGGAGCTTCTTCCCTCAGGCCATCAGGCTCCTAAACTTAAACTTGGTCTAATAACATTTACAGGACTCAATTTAATAAACTGTAAAACATTCACTATATTCTCCATCATCCGTATTGCTGCCATGTGTATATACCCGGTACAACCTGTTTGCACATTCTTCTTGCACATCTATGTTTATATTATTCCACAGTCCACAGTATACTGTATTGCACATTTTATTGTATTACACATTTTACTCTTAATTTTTTCTTATTATTTAAAATGTTTTACCTATATTTATGTATATTCTCTTGTGTTGTGTCATATATTTTTTAACCAGTTAATCGCTGCATCCCTACCTGCAAACCCCCTCTTCCCCAATCCTGTACTTCAGATCAGTGAAGAAGATGTATGCCAGGTCTTCAGGTGGAACAAGAGAAGGAAGGCACCAGGCACCGATGGTGTGACACCACACTGCTTGAAAACCTGTGCTGACCAGCTAGCCCCCATCTTCACACAGATCTTCAACATATCACTGGAATTGTGTGAAGTCCCTTCCAGCCTCAAACGCTCCACCATCATCCCTGTTCCAAAGAAACCCAAGATAACAGGATTTAATGACTACAGACCTGTGGCTCTAAAATCTGTCGTCATGAATTCATTTGAAAAACTGATTCTGGCTTATTTGAAGGACATCACTGGACCCTTACTGGACCCCTGCAGTTTGCTTACCGATGCAAACAGGTCCATGGATGATGCAGTCAACATGGGACTGCATTACATCCTGCAACACCTGGACAAATCAGGGACTTATGTGAGGATCCTGTTTGTGGAATTTAGTTTGGCCTTCAACACCATCATTCCTACACTCCTCCAGACCAAACTAACCCAGCTCTCTGTCGCTAGCTCTATCTGTCAGTGGATCACCAGCTTTCTGACAGATAGGCAGCAACTAGTGAGACTGGGGAAATTCATGTCAAACAGCCGCTCCACCAACACTGGTGCCCCTCAGGGCTGTGCTCTCTCCCCACTGCTCTTCTCCCTGTACACCAACAACTGCACCTATAAAGACCCCTCTGTCAAGCTCCTGATGTTTGCAGACGACACCACACTCATTGGCAGTGCCGTGTTAAGCCTTTGCGGAGCCCTGGGCTAACGCAGCTGCGGGGGAGACGTGCACTTTCTGAAATAAATTCGCACTTGTGAAATTAAAATAAGCAAACACAATGCACACGTCATATCCCATAGTAAACTAAAAAATAATTTACATAAATTAAACAATATTAGAAATCAAAAAATATCTTACAAATCAGAAACAGCCCAGCAAATAAAATGTATTTAATATCACTCACCAGTGGCTTCTTCCTGCTCTTCTTCAAATAAAATTGTAACTTTAAGAACAGAGAACTCAAACCGACCTTCGCCTTTGGTCCGAGAAGGAGTCGGGCCTGCACATCAACTACCTAGAAATGCTAGCAGTGTGCCAGGCCTGTCAATTCTTCCTGCTGGACATACGGGGACACCATGTGCTTGTACACTCAGACAGCAGGTCCGTGGTTTCATACATAAATCACCAGGGCGGCCTCGTCTCGAAGCAACTCTGCACGCCGGCGAATGACCTTCTTGTGTGGGCTCAGACCAATCTGCGCTCACTGAAGGCGACGCATGTGCCGGGCAAGATGAACCATGGAGCAGACATGTTGTCAAGGAACAACGTCTCCTCAGGGGAATGGACGCTCCACCCGCTCGCGGTTCAGAAAGTTTGTGAAGATCCGTGGCAGATCCCCTTGAGACGGGACCTCCTCTCTCAAGCGAATGGTAGGCTATGGCATCCACGGCCCAAGTTATGAGCCCTGTATGTGTGGCCGCTCAACGAGAGCCTTTCGGCCTCCCAGAGCGTGTCCCAAACACAATGGCAGATGCTAGAGCCCCGTCTACTCGACGCCTCTACGCTCTGAAATGGTCTGTTTTCTCGACTTGGAGTCAAGTGGTTGTGTCAGTGGTTAATAAACAGCGTTCCTCATCCACCATCAAATTTTATGCAGCAGCCATAGCGGCTTTTGCTGCCATGCCCCTATTGCTGGTCGGGGTGGGCAGAGACGTGCAGTAAATACATTTTTACGAGGCGCCAGGAGAATAAATGAAGTTTTATAAACTAAGTTCGGGAGGAGCACGTTACATCTGATTTTTTCACACACACTCCCACATACAGATTTAATTGATTTGACAGCAACATGATAGCAACATGCTAGCAACATGCTAACAACATGCTAATCACGCTAGCAACATGCTAGCAACATGCTAATCATGCTAACAACATGCTAGCAACATGCTAATCACGCTAGCAACATGCTAGCAACATGCTAGCAACATGCTAATCACGCTAGCAACATGCTAATCATGCTAATCATGTTAGCAACATGCTAATCATGCTAAAAACATGCTAACAACATGCTAATCATGCTAGCAACATGCTAGCAACATGCTAGCAACATGCTAATCACGCTAGCAACATGCTAGCAACATGCTAATCACGCTAGCAACATGCTAGCAACATGCTAATCACGCTAACAACATGCTAGCAACATGCTAATCATGCTAAAAACAAGCTAGCAACATGCTAATCACGCTAGCAACATGCTAATCACGCTAGCAACATGCTAGCAACATGCTAGCAAAATGCTAATCATGCTAAAATCATGGTAGCAACATGCTAATCACGCTAGCAACATGCTAATCATGCTAGCCTAACTTATTAGCTACTTTTAAAACTAAACTTTTAAAACTGTTAAAACTATTAAAAACTAAACGGGAAACGATTAAAACGGAAACGGGGAAACGGAAACGGAGAAAACGAAGAAAACGGAAACTTAAAACGGAAACGGGTAACGAGAAAAACTTAAACTTTGAAAACTAAAACTGAAAACTTATAAAACTTTTTAAAACTTAAACTTATAAAACTTTTAAAACTTTTTAAAACTTTCCAAACTTTTTTAAACTTTCTGGTCCGGCTTTCACAAGCCAACTTAAAGTTTGTTCACAAAAAATGCAAACCTTTTTGGAATTCGTTATATGATCAGATTGAATGGAAAGCGGTTTGGAAACTACCCAGTAAATACTGTCTCACCAATAAAGTTAAAGAAGTTACATATAAAGTTATTCATTTGATTCACCCTGTGATAAAAGTAGTTGCTAAATTTTTTAGAGACATGGAGACCACATGTATCTTTTGTAACTTAAGAATCCATAAATTTAGAGGAAGAATCCATAAAACACATATTTTTTATGATTGTATATTTACACAAATGTTTTGGATTGATATTGAATATCTGATATTTAAATTTATAAAATAAAAAATGTGTGATTATCTGGAAAATAAATATTTTTGTTGTATAAGAACAAGAATTTGAATTTGGAGCAAAATGTAGTTATTAATTTAATACGTATGTATGGGAAATACCATATACACAAACAAAAATGGTCTAACAATAAACCTAACATTACATTATTTAAAATTGAACTAAAGCATTGCATTGAAGATTTAAAAGATATAAGAAATAAAAAAGCAAAAAGGATATATAGAATTATTGAATCCTTTTCCTGTGGAAATGTTTTGTAAGTTATTGTTACACTTTGTTTCCCTGTGTCTTGTGTTATGTGCCCATATTTGGTCCTTCCTGTTTCCTGTCATCATTAGTTTATTAGTCCCCGGCTGTGTCTTGATTTAGTTCCAGGTGTGTCTTGTTAAGTCTCCCTATTTATAGTCTGCTCTGCCCCATGTTTCCTGTCGGTTATTGTCTTGATCCAGTCAAATGTCTATGTCATCTGCAAACGTCATCTGTGTCTGTCTACCGCTGTGTTTAAGTAAAGTTTTATGTTCATCCCAATCCTCGTTCCTGGATCCCCGTGCAGTCCCGTGACAGTTATCCCTGTAGTAGGATTTGTTTTTTTCTTTCTATTTGTTCCTTTGATGCTAATTTGAATGTAATTGATAATAGTTGAAAATAATGTGTTCCTCTATATATGTGTGTTGTGTTACTGTTCCTGTTATGCAATAAATAAAAAAACAAAGGAAAACCTTATAGGATAACCTTAAAAAAAAAGAAAAAAAGGAGGAGGCTGCCGCTTTCAGCGAGTGACAGGATAACAAATTAATAAGTGTAATAATATTTATTGTAAATAAGGCGATAATTAAAAATAGTGTGAAATTGTGGTTCAGTGTTGTATAGATACAGTAATATTGAAATCAAGAGATATAGTTTCCTCGTTTTTTTAAGGAAACTTACTTAATTTCAGGCTTGAATTGAGGAACTGATCAAAGTGAGAAAAAATAAATAAGGAAAGAAGGCTAGGCCTATCTGTTCATTTCAAGAGAATTAGCTGAATTACAACCTGTCAATTAGACCAAAAAATATAAAATAAGAGTTTGACCATTCTGTCTGCCACTGCCATGATCCAGTTCTCAATTAAGGTACTGTAATTCATAAAGTCAGTAACAGCTGGCGAGTATCCCCTTTCCAGCACTGATTCTTACTCGTGCGAGGTCGTGCAGCACTGTCAGAAGCCATACATGAAATAAAGCACTAAATGTATTTTTCATTTTGTTGAATAGTTAAGGTCTTTTCGTGACTTCAATCACATACAGTAACACCCCTCCCCATTTACCTAATTTTATGTACTAACAAAATAGAGAAATGTTTTTAATGCACAATGTGATTTAAATTATTACAATAAGGTTTCTATCTATCAATACTCAAAAAATTGTGCTCAATAGTACTAAAAGTGTTAGTTTTATTGGCTCGTAATCATAGGGGAACCACTTTAAGTGCTATATAGCACCATATCTTAAAAGGTGTTATACAGCGAAAAGCTTGAGAACCTCATTATCTTCAGGAAATACACTGTATTTTGACATTTTTTATCCCAACTACACTAAGAGAGAGGCTAGAGTTGGAGAACCGTTTTTATCGTTTTTGTTTTGTCTCCGTGACTTTAAGACTTGCCAAAGCAAAAATTAAGAGTGAAGAAGCTAACAAGAACAATTCATTATTAAAATTGTCAGCAGAAAAAACTAAGTGCAGAATTTTAACTACTTTTAGTTTGAAGGTAATACTGTTAAAATAACGAGGTGAGATTAAGTTACAAGTCTTTCTCCTCGAAGCTCAGGTCACCATTGTTTGTTCTGTTCACAGATACAAAACATGTCTGAAGCATCACCCAAAAGACTGAAGCAGACTGAAATTTCTAGTCCTGTGAGTGACTGTTATTTTTCTCATCCTCTTTGCTTAGCCTCTTCGTTAGATTTAGACTTATTTCCAATGGTAATGTTGTTGTCTCTTTCAGAAAAAGCAGACTGCCACAGACAGTGAATCTGGGGGGTCATCAAAAGACAGTGACAATGTTCAGGTAAGCTTGTGATTATCAGCAACGGTTGCTGCACTGAAGCACACAATGACAAGAAATATCACAGAACAGTCTTTCATCATTAATCTAACTCAGAAACTCAGGAGAATCACATGGAGCAATACATAGAGCAAGACTAAAGATGAGATTGGAAAACCATGGAAACTAATGATAAGTAGGAACAACATGCAACACGGAAACAGGGAAAACCAAAGCGCAAAGAAACTAAACTGACCGAGACGGTGACAGTGAAATTTGTTTTAGGCCAATGAAACTAATCACTAATCATGATCTATACGCCGATTTCACGCAGCCGCCATTTTGAAATCGAAAGCGAGGCTCCGGTGGGAAGAAACCCGGAAGTAAAGGTAAACAACAATGACTTGGACTACCAACCTAGAGCTGCTACCGCGATTTAATATTGCAGATGTCGAAAAATGGGCCGATGAAGGATGTCGAATCCTACGAGCTGGTTTGTTAAAATAATAATAATAATAATCGGAAAGCGATGAAATTACAACTCTTTATCACACTCTTTTCGTTGATAGGATGTACAGCCTGGAACACAACAATATGACATTGCTACTCCTGTGATTAAAGGCAATACTTCCGGGTTTCTTCCCACCAGAGCCTCGCTTTCGATTTCAAAATGGCGGCTGCGTGAAATCGGCGTATAGCATCAAATCAAATCAAATCACTTTTATTGTCACATCACCACAGCACAAGTGCCTTGGTGAGTGAAATTCTTACGAGCGTGCTCCAGACAGTGAAAAACAAAACAACAATTTGCATATGGACAGTACATACATATTTACAGACTGTACTGAAGACAATGTGCAAAATACACATATACTCAGTACACACAGTGTACTAAAAAAGACATACTTAGTTACCAATACACATTGTACACATTCTACATTATGTACACATCTATACATAGTAATATGTGAAGGTGCAACAGATTATAATTTACAGTAGATTGGTTGTGCAACAGATAGTTGTGCAAGGTGCAACAGATTATGCGTATGCAGTGTCGTGGATGTGCATTGTATGGTATCCAGTGATAGCAGATAGGTTGTGTTAGTGCAGTGTGTGCGTGTAGTCCAGTTGAACTGTGTTAAAGTGCAGTGCATGGCATGTTGTGTGAGTGCGTGGGAGTGTGATGTAGGGTGAATTAGTTCTGACTGTTCATTAGCTTGATAGCCTGAGGGAAAAAGCTGTCCCTCCGTCGGCTAGTGTGGGATCGGATGCTGCGGAAACGTCGCCCTGAGGGCAGCAGAGAGAGCAGTCTGTGGGACGGGTGGCTGGAGTCTTTGATAATCCTCCGGGCTTTCCTTGTACACCGCCTGGTGTAGATGTCCTGGAGGGAGGGAAGCTCACCTCCAACAATGTGGCGGGCAGTTCGCACGACCCTTCGCAGAGCCCTACGGTTGCCAGCGGTGCTGTTTCCAAAGCAGGCGGTGATGCAGCCGGTCAGGATGCTCTCCACAGTGCAGGTGTAGAAGGACCTGAGGATTCTGGGGCTCGTTCCAAACTTCCTCAGCCGTCTCAGGAAGAAGAGATGTGCCTTCTTCAGCACTGCATCTGTGTGAGCAGACCATGTGAGATCCTCGGTGATGTGAACGCAGAGGAACTTAAAGCTGCTCACCCGCTCCACAGGTGTCTTGTCGATGGTGATGGGTGTGTGTTCTCTGCTCTGTCTCCTGTAATCCACCACCAGCTCCTTGGTCTTGTCGATGTTGAGTGAGAGGTGGTTCTCCTGACACCATTTAGTCAGGGTACTCACCTCCTCTCTGTAGGCCGTCTCATCGTTGTCGGTGATCAGGCCTATCACCGTTGTGTCATCAGCAAATTTGACGATGACGTTAGAGCTGTGTGTTGCTGTACAGTCGTGTGTGTACAGGGAGTACAGGAGTGGGCTGAGGACGCAACCCTGCGGTGCACCAGTGTTGAGGATCAGGGGAGATGATGTATTGTTGCCCATTCTGACCACCTGACTTCTGCCTGTCAGGAAGTCCAGGATCCAGCTGCACAGAGATCTGTTCAGTCCTAGAGTCTGGAGCTTCGCAACCAGTGTGGCAGGCACTATGGTGTTAAATGCCGAACTATAATCCACGAACAGCATCCTCACATAGGTGTTCTTATTTTCCAGGTGGGAGAGAGCTGTGTGCAGGGTGAAGGCAATAGCATCGTCTGTGGAATGGTTACTGCGATATGCAAATTGTAGTGGGTCCAGAGAAGCAGGCAGCACAGAGCAGATGTAGTCTCTGACAAGCTTCTCAAAACACTTGCTGAAGATGGGGGTCAGAGCAACGGGCCTCCAGTCATTCAAGCATGTGATTTTGTTTTTCTTTGCTATGGGCACAATGATGGATTTTTTGAAGCATGAGGGAACCACAGACAGAGAGAGGGACAGATTGAAAATATCTGTAAAAACCCCGGCTAGCTGGAAAGCACATGCTTTGAGCACACGGCCTGGTATCCCATCTGGGCCTACGGCTTTACGGATGTTCACCCGTTTGAAGGATCGGGTTACATCCGCGACAGAAAGGGAGAGTGGACTGACCTCTTCTGCAGCAGCCGTGTGGGCGGTGTTATCAGCCTCGAAACGAGCATAAAAGGTGTTGAGCTCGTCCGGTAGAGAGGCGGCAATGTTCACAGTGGCTGGTTTATTCCCTTTAAAGCCTGTGATGTTGTTAATGCCCTGCCACATGCTTCTTGGATTATTGTTGTTGAAGTGTTCTTCAACTTTGTTTTTATAAGTTCGTTTGGCTACTTTGATGGATCTCCTGAGATCGTAACTGGCTTGTTTCCGATCATCAGTGTTTCCGGATTTAAAGGCAGATGTCCGCGCTGACAAGGCTGATCGAACATCGCTGTTAATCCACGGTTTTTGGTTGGCGTAGATACGGATTGTTTTTGTCGGTACAACGTCCTCTATACACTTCCTGATGAAACACGTGACCGTATCTGAATACGCCTCTATGTCGTCATCAGACGCTGCCCGGAACATGTCCCAGTCCACGTGATCAAAACAGTCCTGTAGAATAGCGTCCGATTGGTCCGACCAGCACTGGACTGTCCTGAGAGCGGGTGCTTCACGTTTCAGTTTCTGCCTATAAGCAGGCAGGAGCAGAACGGAAGAGTGATCGGATTTGCCGAAAGGTTGGCGGGGGAGGGATTTGTATGCGTCCCGGAAAGGAGTGTAACAATGGTCGAGTGTACGATCTCCACACGTGTTGATAGTGATGTGTTGGAAGTATTTTGGAGCTATTGTTCTGAAGTTGGCTTTATTAAAGTCCCCCGTAATAATAAAAGCTGCATCTGGGTGCGCGGATTCCTGCTCACTTATAATCCTGTACAGTTCCTTGAGTGCCTAGTCTGTGTTGGCTTGGGGGGGGAATGTAAACAGCCGTGATTATGATCGCTGTAAATTCCCTCGGTAGCCAGAACGGTCAACACAGAAGCGTATGAAATTCCAGATCAGGGGAGCAGAAGGATTTAATAGAGTGTATGTTCCTTTCATTACACCATGAGTTGTTGATATAGAAACAAACACCTCCGCCTCTGCTTTTCCCTGTGAGCTCTTCCGTTCTGTCCGAGCGGTGCACGGAGAAGCCCGTGAGCTCGATGGCTGAGTCTGGAACCATAGCAGACATCCAGGTTTCTGTGAGGCAAATAACGCAGCAGTCCCTTGTTTCTCGTTGGTATGAGATGCGCGCCCGCAGTTCACAGAGTTTGTTATCCAGTGACTGAACGTTAGCCAGCTAAATTGTTGGAAGAGGAGGTCGGAAAGCACGGCGTCTCAGTCTGACAAGAATGCCAGCCCTCTTCTCTCTTTTTCGGCATCGGCGGCGTTTCCTTGATTGCGCGACCCAGACAAAGGGATCTGATGCCGTGTCTGTGAACAATCCACCGGCATTCAAGAACTCAAAGTCCGCAACTCATTCAAGAACTCAAAGCATACCACAGTACCTGAGGTTTATTAATATTCCAATGTCAAAATCATCTATTACTTACTAAAAATGTCATCAGTAACTTAATACAAATGCCACCAAATTATTTTTTATCTGAAATTCTCAAAGCCATGAACTAGACGACTGTAATATCTTCTGTACAACAGCAGAATAGCTGGAATTGAAAACAAACAAACAAAAAACAATACGTTTCTACTGTAATAAAACATCACTGGTCAATCACAGCAAACATTTTTGACTTAATTTCCTAATTTGTCTCCACCTTATTGTTAATATACAGTTTGTGATTTTTGTTTTGCTGCATCATGCTGGGTGTGAAAAACCATAACACTGCAATCACTTCGCCTTTTCGTGATTTAAATTATGATATAAAGCTGTAGACAGTGTTAAGCCTGTATTAACATCACTGTTTGACATTTTTAAGAAACAAATGGATAATTCGTTTAAGAAAGAAGTTGAAGAGGGTTCTTCAAACCATCTGCAGCAGGTAGATCACTGAACATATATTCAAAATTAATAACCATTGATTACAAACATTTCTTCAGTGGACTTAACAGGAATGTTTGTGTACATAACATGTTTTTTCTCATTTTAACAGAAAGCAGAAGAGGAAAAACACACTTTCCAGTTTTGTTTAAACTCCAGTTTGTCTGAGATATATTCAGTGGTCTGTAATACATCCATGACTGTGCTTGAGGCTCTTAATACAAGCCAGATTTTTAGGAATGAAAAAGTAAAAAAGAACAACATGCAGAAAGAAATAATCATCCAAAGATCCAAAGGCGCAGTTCCTAGAGCTGCTGTGAAGACAGATTTTCCCTGCTGTCTTATTGAAAGAGATGAGGTTGTTTATTTAACATTCATCAAAAATGAAGGAACTAGTTCTTCAAATCAACAATCAACTGCAGGCTCACTCCTCAGAGAAGCAAGAAAGCCGAAATGTTAGTCACCTTCTGGGTTAAAAAAGACGGAGGACTGAAGGTGCAACGCTTACTGAAGAGCAAAGCCCTGAGGAGAAGAGTAGAATATGTCTGCGTGTATGCACTCAAAGGAGAGAAAATCAAAACTGCTCTTAAACATGATGGTCGATTCATCAATAACATTTTCCTGAAACACTGTGCACTCTCTGATTTTAGTTGCGAGCATGGTAGGGAGATAAAGCATGAATTGTCAATACTTGTAGACGATCTAGCCGGAAGGGCTTTTCAGGTAGTTGTTGTCAGTGATAAGAATCAGCCAGACAGTCAAGATGATCTGACTCTTGTCAAGACTGAACCTAATGTAGCTTCAGACGCTGATGTGGCAGAAACTGTGGGCTCAAGTCTTCTGACTTCAAACGCATCAAAACCCATCAAACCTGAGCAAGAAAAAAAACAAGATGGAAGCACAAAGTTCACAAATCCTTCATCTAAACGGTATGTTGCTAAACCCATTGTAAATTCTCAAGAGATTCTGGGAATTCTGCGTGATCAGTTTAAAGATTTACTGGTGACATTAAAGCAGCGAGAGAACCTAAAGAACAAGTCTGAGGTCCAAAAGTTCTTCAGAGCAGAATATGGTAAGAGTGTTGAGAATTTCTTGAAGGTGAAGAAAGTAAAGCAGCTCATGAAGCTCTCTGACTCTGTGTGTCAGATTCGACAGGGAGAGTCTGCTTTAGGAACCGGTTTCTTGCTCTTCGACAGATACATCCTCACTAATGCTCATGTTATTGGAGTATCTACTGATGTTACAAAAGTTAACGCTGCACAGATCACAGCTGTATTTGGTTATGAAGACCTGGATTCAAAGGATAGCAAGCACATACAAGTTGAACAACTCACAGCTTACTTTCATGGAAAAGATGATAAAAAAAGGTATCTTGACTATGCTCTTCTTGAGCTTGATGATGTTGAAAACATTGCTGAGTATCCTAAATTGCTTGATTATTACAGTCCAAACGCTTCTATTAACAGAGGTCAGATCTGTAGTGGGACATCCAGGTGAAGGGGTTAAGAAAATGGACCCTTGCTTCATCATTGAGAGAGAGAATCTACTAGAGGCTGCGAATAAACATGTTTCTGAGAATCAACATTTAATTCATGTTATGAATGAGGTGTGCTCGGAACAGAATTGGGACTTTTCAGCATATAAAAACCAGATTACTTATGACTCTTGTTTCTATCACAAATCTTCTGGCTCTCCAGTTTTTGATGAGGATTGTAATCTGATTGGTGTCCACACTGGTGGCTATAAGTACAAAACAGAAGGAGATAAAACTTGTAGCGTTATGGAATATGCCTTTTCCATACAGCCCATCCTAGAAAACATTAGAGCACAGGCTAGGATAAAAGGTTTGCCAAATATCGTCAGTGTCATAAAAGCCTACAGCAAGCAAAAGAATCAGAGCGACGTTGAGATGGAAATGCTGAAGAGTCTGTCGAGGATTGAATGAATCTGTCCTCACGTCTGTGCTGCCATTTTTTTCGTGACTGCAAAACCTTAAATTTTGAGAGACCTAAATCAGACTGCGATTTGTCAATGTCATTATGGGTTTTCACTTCGCACGTAGTTTTTAGAGATGATAGATTGTTTAAAGGTTATGTTCTGTTTCTCTTATTTTTGATTGATGTAAAGTCATGTATCTCACCTGCAGGTGATTTTAGGTCTGATTCATGTCAAGGGAGCAGAACAGTGAACATTATTCATTTGACAAAGAGCAGAGACAGTTATAGATCATTCTTTATTGTATTTTCTTTACATTTTCATTCTTGTGTATTCAGATATTCACATACATACTCATTTAACACAAGTCATTCACACATATTGTTTATGTAATTTTTACTTTTTATTTTTTTTGTGCTGATATTACTTACTAAATATCTTAATATTTAGCTGTTTTCTGTAAGGGATCATGTTCAAGCGTCCACATCAAATCATCTTTGAATCACACAAAGTTAACACCAAATGAACTGATTTGACAGAATCACAGTAATGTGAGACAAGAATACACAAATGTGTATCTTCACCAAAATAAATACATTTAGAATGACATCTTTGAGTTTACAGCAAATCACTGCTCTTCATGCGTTCATGATCAATTTAGATGTACATTTCATTAAATTAAACTATTTCTATGCCAAATACATCTTTAATGTTTGTCCCACTTACGTTTATTATTCCAGTATATTAGTGTATAATGCATGTAATGTTGTTGGTGTGCGCTGCTTTTATTATTCATCATGTTGAGAAGCTTCAAAGATCTTCAGTTTGTTGGATCTGGAAAACTTTGTGAATGTCCTGTATGGAAGAAATGTAATCATAATTAATAAAAGCACAACCTTCATTTGTATTTCACACATGCAATTACAATAAAGACTCTTAAAAAGGCTTGACAAGTGCATTTTTCGTGTTGATGTATTTCCTATTGAAACAAATATTTCATGGAACATAAAATGTTTCAAATGGACGTGTATTATTGCAAGCAGAATTGACATATTTAGTGACTGGAATCTTCTGTGTTGAGATCATTCAATCACTAAAATAATAATCTTTTTTTATATTTTATTCAAACCTTTTTTTTTGGGGCCAAAAAGCTCTCACCACTGAGCTCGGTTGTAGTGTGTGTGTGAGATCACGTATTTATTCGTTACACTCACAGGAAGCAGGTACTGTGAGGATCTTTCCATCAGGTCCTGCAGAAAGGGATGCTGGGACAGCGTGGAGAAAGGTATCTTCTCCTCACCCTTAAAGCCCAACTCCTTAAACACCTTCAGCAGCTCCTGAACAACAACACCACATGAAACACAGTTCCACACAGACTCTTTACCATCTACTTACTGATCTACAGAAACACGTCACTCTGTTCCAAAACTAAGTGAAATACTTTCCAGTGAACATCTACAAGACAGTTATGAGTGACTAACACACAGACACGTGCACATAATGATCAAGTATTTAAATAGATTAAATAGAAATACTTCCTATATTTTTATATTTTTTATTAAAATGGTTCAAATAAAAGAGGCTGAAGTTGGGATGCTGGGATCATTTAGTTTTGGAGTAGAGCTGTTATATTCTACCTCTCTGAGTTCATCTCTGCTCCTGTGGTTTGGCTGGAAGCGGTTCGGACGTGAGGAGACACGATCATCTCCATGACTCAGAACTCTGAGCACATCATCCACAGACACGCCCACTTCATCAGACTCCACCCCCCTCTCCTCCTCTTCATCAGCGGCACACTCTTCAACTCCAGCGCCCTCCATATACAGCACAGACTACAGCAGGAACACAGCGGTTTGAAACAAAACCAGAGTGAACCTCTTGAAAACACATTTCAAATATTTCACAATTTCAGTAATACATTATTTTTGGGCATTACAGTAATGAGAAGTCAATGCAAATCTTCTATAAACAGGACTTTTTTTCTGTTGACCATGTCATAGTGTGAGTACCTGTGTGAGGGGGCTGGTGTGTTTATAGTGCAGTGTGTGTCCGATCACGAGGCTGAGTGCTCTGGTGAAGCCCTGAGCCGGTTCAGGATGGCAGCAGAAATACAGCAGCATCCTCAGATAGTCCAGCGTCAGCGGAGATGAATGTGTGCTCGCAAACAGACTGAAGAAAAACTACACACAGAAACAAGGAAAAAATTACCTATATGTTCATACACAGAACATCTATTCATCGGTCTATTCAGAACATATTTTGGGAAACATCGTAGTTGCAGTCAAAGTTAAGGGAATAGTTCACTCGAAGATGAAAATTTGCTCAGAATTTACTCAACCATTCAAGATGTAGATGAGTTTTGGAGAAATGTAGCATTACATCACTTGCTCACCGATGGATCCTCTGCAGTGAATGGATGCCGTCAGAATGAGTTAAAGGGTTACTCCACCCCAAAATGAAAATTGTATCATTAATCACTTACCCTAATGTCGTTCCAAACCCGTAAAAGCTTTGTTCGTCTTCGGAACACAATTTAAAGGGTTACTCCACCCCTGTGTCAGCCACATACCAGATACGCTGTTTTCGTTCAAATCAAAGCCTAAATACACATAGAAGACGTATCCGTGCGGTGCGGCTGACGTAGAACAGCATATGCTGCTTGCATCCAGCGGACATTCTCAAGAATGGTGCTACATTGACACTGAGGAGACGAATTGTTGAATAATATCGTTATTTTTGCATACAAAAAGTATTCTCGTAGCTTCATAACATTACAATTGAACCACTGATGGCAGATGGACCATTCTGACGATATCTTTCATACTTTTCTGAGCCTTGACAGTGTTAATTGTTTGTCAGTCAATGGGACAGTCACAAACCTCTCGGTTTTCATCCAAAATATCTTAAATTGTGCTCCGAAGACGAACTAAGCTTCTCCGGGTTTGGAATGACATGGGGGTAAGTGATTAATGACAACATTTTCATTTTGGGGTGAAGTATCCCTTTAAAAACATCTATAAGGCTTGAAGTTAAAAATGCCTTGATGGATTTGTTTCTTACAAACATGCAGCTTTTCTCTTTGCAAACACTGAGTGAGAGACTGGATAGTGGATTATTGTGATGTTTTTATCAGCTGTTTAGGCTGTCATTCTGACGGCACCCATTCACTGCAGAGGATCCACTGCTGAGCAAGTGATGTAATGCTACATTTCTCCAAATCTGTTCTGTTGGAAACAAACTCATCTACTATGTACTATGAAAAGACACTGTAACTTCACAATACATCTTTGAAAGATGCTGTTACGGGATGGGAGATGTAGACAACTGCAGCAAAAAAGACAGGTAAAAATGTAAATGGTACCATGAACAAAAACATCAACAATAAAAAATATGACCCATTTGAAGTTCAAAAAATATTTTAACCTGCTTCATTACCTTCTTAAGATTGGCTAGTCTGTCATAGGCCAGAGGTTCAGTTGGGTCACCAGGGACAGGAAGATCTCTTTCTCTGGGAAACCACAATTCAACCTGATCAAAAAACAAAACACATAATATATTGAACTTATAGGCACATATAAATGAGGCAAGGTTACACAAATGAGGCTTGCTTTCATTTATTTTAACTGTAGAAACAGCATGCAGTTGAAATAAATGTAACTATAGAACCATATTTGAATTATTAAAACGCTGTAAAAGTGATTATACTACAAGAATCTGTTTATAGGTCTGTGTGTAGTTTAATGCTTCAGTGATACTCTATGAGTGTAATAGACCTGTGCATATTGTTCTTGTGTGATGAGTCCAGTTCCTGCCGTGTCGACAGCTCTGTAGCGCTGGAGGGTTTTTAACAGCTGAGTCTGAGAGGGAAACGGCCACGGCAGAGCCGCACTGAGCAGAAACTGACGCCAGTCCAGCACCTCAGAATCCAGAGCTAATACACACACCAGCTCATCGACCTACACAACCAATAGCACGTGTGTTATCATGCGAGTACAAGCAGGCTTGTCTGTAAAGGGAGTCACATTAGTGCATTTTTTGCTAAATCTTGAGGGCAAAAAGGTCCATTGCCAATAGTGTAATGATTAATGAAGCTCACACAGAAGTCACTTTCATATCAAGCAGTTTTTTGTTAGTTAACGCAGGGAATTTGAGTGATAAACTTAAAAATGTTGTGAAATCTGTTTGGGGAAGTCTTCCATCTATTTATTTATACACCCAAGCCTAAGCAATGAAGACACTTTTAAAATGAATACATTTCATCCCCATTCTTTAAGCAAGTTGGTTGGTTGGGAAAAGAAAATAAGTATAAATAATTGCTACCAAATATGCACAAGAAACCATGGTGGAGATTATCATTTAGCTAATGGAAGATGTACCTGTGAGGAGGTGATATGTATCCAGGGGTCAGGCAGGACATCACTACCCATGTGAGGAGAGGTTAACTCACGCAGAACATCAATCAACTCATTACTGCACATCCGACCTGAACACATCACACAATACACAAACAAGAAAGTACAGTAAACTAGCTTCTACTGAAACATGTTGCATTCAGTTCACTTCTGCTGGGTTTTACACCCAAGACTTGTTTACCCAAAATTACAGTTTTGGAACAACATGAGAGTGAATGAATGACGGCATTTATTTATATATTTTTGGTAAACTATCCCTTTTTTAATGAATAATTTTTTTAATGAGATGTTAGTTTGAGTAATGCTGATTCTGACCGGTAGGTGCAGTCTTGTGCAGCTGAGTGCAGAGGATGTGCAGCTGTTGGACAGTCAGAGTGCTGTTTTTGGGCTGCTCCAGCAGGGATCGGCGCGGAGCGGGAGACGGACTCGCCACGACAAGTGTGTCTCCATCCACACAGAAATCAGCGCTCTGCAGCACCAGCTCATGATGGATCTGAACTCCGTTCTCAATGTGCTGCCGCACCAACTCTGTCAGCTGGTCGATACTAGTAAACATACACAAACATTAAGCACATATAAAGTTATGAACGTGTACAGTATGATGAGAAGCACAATTGGTATTGTTAGGTTATTGTCCTAAAACATGTTAAGAATATGTCCCAGTCATATTGTCAATTATTTCTCCTGTTTTACAAGTTCTGTTGTGCATGTGTGTGTGTGTGTATACAATACACATTTAAATTTATACATACAAGTGTTTGTTCTACTGAAATTCACTATTTAACTTTTAATAAACAGAAGAAAATATATCTAAAAGGTAATATAAAAATATCTAATATAAAAAATAGGTTGACTAAGAATTAATTGCACAAGAAAATGTATACATCATAGCTTTTGTTTTACTAATTCATTTTATGCTAATTTGAATTAAAATAATAATAATTTGAAAAGTCAGCTAATTTAGCAAATGTGATTTGGAGTGAAATTCTAATATTCCCAATTATTGTTTAAATTGGTCTCTGCAGGACAATTGCAACCAAGAGAGCCAATACAGTGTTCTCTCATCCTCTCCAGATCTCTGCTCACCCATCCATCTCTCCATCTATCTTCCTCTCACCTGTTCATCTCAGACAGGAAGCGAGTTCCCAGCCACTCCTCCATGTTCCCGTAGACCTGCTCTGCTCTCTGCTGCAAACTGCTCATCGTTCTCAGCGCATGAGCCTTTATCAGCTCCAGACGCAGCTTCACTGCATGTTCTGCACACAAACGTAAATCATTCTGTTTAGATATCATACGAACACACAACATCCTGAAGCTGAGGCTAGCTCACGGCATACCTTCACGTTTCAGTGCAGTTATGAATTCTTGTTTGATTCTCTTCCTCTCTGCTTTCCTCTTGACCTCCTCGGGGTTCCTCTCCACCACGGGCTGAGGACTGGGCTCCTGCGGAGGGGTTGGAGCACCTAAAACAACACACACTCATTAGTGTCAACACACAACACAGCTGAAACTCATATTATAAATGACGGAGTGGTGGCTTTTCTTCACCTTTCTTTTTCCCAGCTTTCTTATTGTCTGTAGCAGAGTTTGAAGTCTGCACTCTCTGTGCCTCCATCTGCTTCTGTTCTTCATCACCCTCCTCTTCTTCTCGCTGCTGTGTCTCTGCCGCCCACCTGACACACAGTTATGTGCAAACACACATGAAGACAGAGGCACAGTCAGAGGTAAGTATTGACATTTTACAAATACAGCTCAGCCGATCAGAATTCTGAGAAGGCACTATACTTTAAAAAAATCACATTTAGAAACGTCTAAGTGTGCATGTATACTGTATATAAAAGAATCAACATTATTATGAAACACACTACTTTTCAAACGTCTTTTATAAATTACGTGTTTTTGAAAGATTCTCTCATGCTCATGAAGACTGCACTTATTTGATCAAAAAACAGTACATTGTGAATTATTATTCAAATTTAACAACTATTTTCACTGTGAATATATTAAAAATGTAATGAATTCCTTTGATGCAAAGCTGACTTTTCTGCATCATTACTCCGGTCTTCAGTGTCATATCCTTCAGAAATGATTCTAATATGCTGATTTGCATTTCTTATTTTTATCAATGCTGACAAGAGTTTTGCTGCTTAATAATTTTTTGTGGTAATCGTGATGCAGTTTTTCATGATTGTTTGACGAATAGAAAGTTCAAAAGAACAGCATTGATTTGCAATGGAAATCTTCTGCAATATTATAAACTATCAATTTTGGTCATTTTTAATGTGTATTTAACTTAAATAAAAGTACTGTTATTTTTTTCTCACATACACTATATTGCCAAAAGTATTGGATCACCCTCTTCTAATGAAATGTTTGACTAATTTAGTAATTTCCAAGAGTACAAATCTTAATGTTTAAGCATATAATGATATTCTAGGGAATTGTGTGCTTCTAGTTTTATATCAACAGTTTGGACAGGACCCTTTTCTATTCTAACATGACAGTGTCTCTGTGTATAAGACAAGAATCAAAGAGAAATGATGATTCAGTCAGTGTGGAAGAACTTGACTGGTCTGCAGAAAGCAGCTGAACACCTCTGGTGTGACTAAAGCAGACCTTGAGCCAAAAACTCATCACCAAACACCAATGACTTATGGGTACAGTCATTTCATTCACTTTACAACTGTTGCAACAGAGGTGGAAATACAATTTTTAAGTACATGAATTATGTTTCCATCTTTGTTGCCACAGTTTGGAAGTGCCTTTTTCTCTTCTAAAGAAGGGGTGCCAGTACTTTTGTCCATATAATGAATGCACAAGTCATTGGTGTTTGGTGATGAGTTTTTGGTTCAAGGTTTGCATTTAAAGTCACACATGGAAATTACTAAAGAATTCAAACCTTTCATTAGAAGGGTTGGCAATATAGTGTAGCTACCGTAATCACTGTTTCCTGCTAAAGTAAAGACAGATCACAACCTATAGTTAAGTTGCTGATAACCGATTTTCAAGGGAGCTGAGGTTTAGCAATACCAGTGTTCTCAAATTATTATCTACTGGCAAAACAGGACCCTATATTTTTAAGCTTACCAGCAACAGCATTATGAGACACACTGATATAAACACACACCATGCTCCTGATGGCGCTGAGTGCTGTCTGGATGAACTCCTGCAGTAGATTCTCATCAGGATGGTGCAGAACCTGTCTGAGCAGCTCAGAAGTGGGAGATCTGCAGGAAACCAATGGAAACCTGACAGCACAAACACATCCAGTTATTCAACAAACATGCTTAGCCGATATCATTTTCAAAAATGGAAAGCACACATACAATTTAGTTTTCTTCTGGTCCTCCATTTCAGAGTCTTTTTCCTCAGCACCCTTTGTGAGTCTCTCTGGCGGTGCAGGAGCAGGGCTAAAATATGAATTTATTATATTTTACCACATGATATAGTCTATCTAAACAACTTTACAGTAAAAAGCTATTTCTATGTTCAGAACTGAATGCTAATGCACAGTATTAATGTAAACTAGCATGTAAAACAGCAGACGTTATTGCTAAGATTGCATAATGCTTAAAAGGCAATTCATATCATATTATTTATTATTCTTTAACTGCACTGACACCATCAGACAAGAAACAGATTTAACAGAATTGGTGAAAATTTGCATGCACAGATTGCACACTGCAAAATAGTATCATTTTATTCTAAACACGGTCATGCAAGTTATAATATGAGACAGACAGTAGCTCGGCAAAAGATCTATAGGCCTGTAATGTGTGTGGCATGATGATAAAACACAATAGAGTATGTAAGGTTCCTTCGTACATTTTTGGTTCCTCTAGCTCGACATGGTCATCTGCAGTGATGTCGATCAATGGGACACGAGTGAAACCACGTGTTGAGTCAGGAAACGCAGTTTTACACATCGCTGTGTAATAATCTCTCAAAAGACACAATGAGTCTTGGAAGCGGCCCACTTCTATCTGCACACAAGAGACTGAGCAGAACCATCAGACTCATGACAGATGTTTGTGATGTTTTAGAGAGAACGTGTGTTGTTACCTGCATTAATGCAGAATAATGGTTGATCAGAAAGCTGTGTGATCATCTAACCAGCCATCATCAATGACACCTGCTCTCTCCTGCTCCGCTTCTTCCTTACGCTTATCACAGATGTCCCAAAGACGCTCACGCAAGTCCTGCACAAAAAACACAACACACGCTGATCGCCATATGAAAATAAGCATAAATGTATGAGTTAAATGTGTTAAATGAGCATTTCAATTTAGGTCAATTAATTTTGTGAAAACTGTTCATTTGCAGCTAATTTGTGATAAACCTGCAGCAAACAAATATTAACGGAAAACTTTTGCACCAAAACTTTGGCAACTGTGAATATCATATTTACTGCTTTTGTTTGTTTGTTTTAACAGTAAATACAATGTAACACCAAATCAAATCTTAATACACAACAAATATACAAAAGAAAACATTTTTAAAAACATTACACAGCATAACACATAAAATTAAACAAAAAATAGAAACAAATAAATAAACAAATGAAACATTTCCCTTGCTTTATTGCAAATAAATATTATGCAAATACTTTAAAGCTTTCTCCCAATCTTTACTGATTTTTGCCTTTTGAATAAACATTTGAGAATATTAAGCAAAATTTTTTTTTTTTTGCTTAAATATAGTATGTATTGCCAGTAAAAATATGTAACTTCTGTGGTTTATTTTAGAAAGAAAAGAAAGAAAGAAAGAAAGAAAGACAAGAAGAAAAGAAAGAAAGAAGAAAAAGAAGAAAGAAGAAAAAAGAAGAAAGAAAGAAAAGAAAGAAAAGAAAGAAGAAAGAAGAAAGAAAGAAAGAAAAAGAAAAAAAAGAAAGAAAGAAAGAAAGAAAGAAAGAAAGAAAGAAAGAAGAAAGAAAGAAGAAAGAAAGAAAGAAAGAAAAAGAAAGAAAGAAAGAAAGAAAGAAAAGAAAAAAAAACACTTGTTTAAAGAAACATTAGTTTTTTTGTTATGTTTTTCGATACAAATACATCATGAACATTCTTAAATAAAGATACATTTACCTAAGGGTCTTCTGAAAATGTTATTAAAATTAAATGAGTTGATAATTAATACACGAAAACATATATACCGGTGGGGTAAAAAAATAATTTCAAAAGGAGAGCAAGTTTGCTTTTCTTTTTTTGGGGCATTTTGCACTTTATTATGATAGACCAGATTGACAAAGTGGGAGAGAGGGGGGGGCGGGATCAGGAACGGTCCTCGAGTGGGAGTCGAACTCGGGACGCCCGTAGCACAACAGCGCTGTCTAAGCATGCTGTCTAAGTCTAATCGGTGCCAACTCGATTTCTTACCCCATTAGTAGAATTGATTAGCACAGACATTTAGAATTTTGAATGTATCTTGATTTTAGAATGTTTAGATATTTGTCCTGGAAAAGAAGACAAAAATACTGAAGAAAATCTTTTTTTTCCCGTGTAGGAGATTGTCTCACATCCAGTCTTTGATGGAGTTCTCCTTTGGTCTCCTCGTCCTCTCTGATGTTGTCAGGAACGCTGTTATAATCACGCTGCCACGCGCTAACAAACTCCTGCTTCAGATCCGGCTTCTGTAGGTGCTGCCTGAAGTTCTCCCTGAAACATACAAACACACACATAATGTTACACGCACACACACACAGGCCTCACGTCACACACACAAGCACTGCTCTCTCACCGGATGCTGTAGAGGTGGTGAATGATGAGCTCACGTTCACTGCGGAGGTTCTGCATCACTGTCTTGATGTTAATCACGTGTGAATTACAGATGTTCTCCCAGTAAGGCATAAGATACTCTGGGATCTCCTGCAAAAGTGACCAACATAACAGAAAAACAAAACTGACGTGACATAAATGGGTCATATTTATCATATTAAAACGTTTTTTTTGTCCTCTATACACTATAATCCTTATATTAGACATTCTATATTAAATTTCTACTTTAAATAAATGCTGTTCTTTTTAACTTCCTAATTATCCAAGAATCGTGACAAAACTGATTGAACATTGATGATAAAAATGTTTCTTGAGCAGCAAATCAGCATATTAGAATGATTTCTGAAGATCATGTGACACTGAAGACTGGATTAATGATGCTGAAAATACAGCTGCGCATCACAGGAAGAAATTACATTTTAAGCTCTATTCAAATAGAAAACTGTTTTTCTGAATTGTAATAATATAAATTTTTTATATTATATTTATTATTTAAATTATTAATATAATTTTTACTGCATTTTTGATTAAATAAATGCAGTCTTGGTGAGTAAAAGATTTTTCAAAAGCAAAAAGATTTTACCAACCCCAAACATTTGAAGAGGTAGTGTACATCTTTAGATATCAGAAAATCTGTCATTTTCTTCATCTCAGTTACAACAGATTCTCTAAATGGGGAGGACGTTTTGAGTTCTGAAAGTTACAATGCTGGTTTTAGCTCTGTTGATTAGCCGTTACAGTTTTCACAGCACATCAATCTCTTTCAGGATATGGTTTTATTAATATCTCTTTAATGGAGTCCTTGACAAACACATCTGATCTCATCTGACCCGCATGCTCAGTTAGCAGACTGCATGTTTATGCTCACACCAGCCTGTCACACCTCCGTCTGAGTAACATTAAACCAGCTCTCCATCTGATATTACAAATCAAACAGACTTTCTGGATGTCATTTTTTCATGTTTAATCAGAATCTGCCAGTCTTCTGAGAGACCATGTGTTATGTGTGTGTATGTGCCTTGGGTAAAGGTTCCTCCACGTAACGCCGTCCAGCAGATTTTGGAGTAGATGCTTTGGACTTAGAAGAGCAGGCTCTCTTTGGATGGATGTGTTCAGCTGAGGACGACGTAGACATTTTCCTGGAGTGACCCAGAGCTGCTCCTGTGGGGAGATCAGAGAGCATATTTCACTAGGCATGAATTTACAAAAGGAAATATGAATGCTTGAATAATGGGAGATTTTCAAACTGTCAAGTCTGCAAAACATTTCAATGAGTCTGTAGCAAGCTAAATTACTTGTAGACAATTATGGAGAATAAATAAATATCAGCAACCGCACCAACGTGCATATTTTTGCTCTGTTTGAATCAAAATGAAGCGTTTATCCTCAATAAAATCACGTATGCAAGCTTATCTTAATTTGTAGTTTTTATATTTTGTTTAAATGTTCAATAAACTTTCATTTAAAAAAACATATTTTCATGTCAGGTTTCACAGGGTTAAGTGAATCTACCTTTTTCAGCTGAGTCCATGGTGTCCATCAGAACTATCTTCATTACTGAAGAGATCGTCCTCGTCTACATCTGCCGTGACTTTCACAAGAATATTCTGCTGGTCACCAAACCATTTCTCCAGGTTTGGCCATGTGTCATGAAAACCACTAATTCTGTTAAAGAACGATAACAAACCCAAACTTCTCATTTTGTGCTTCACAAAAATGTCTAAGAAAATCTGAACACCACAACACATTTCTTCGCCATTATGTTAAATTATTGGATGGAAAGCATTGAATACAAAGAAAAAAGTAGGATGGA
>QVTF01024900.1:0-44447 GCA_003573665.1 Oxygymnocypris stewartii | reverse complement strand
GACTTAAGGTGTTTTGGAACCAGAAATGAGTGACAGGGCGGTTGGAATCGTCTGTAAAGAGGGGGTCGGATGGAGTTTGGACTGTGATTTCCTGAGCTGGAGGAAGGCTGCGGCAGTGGGGAAATACAGATAGGGCTCCTGCGGGAGCAGACACTGCTGCGGCAGTGAGGAAATATAGAAGAAAGGCTCCTGCGGGAGCAGACACTGCTGCGGCAGTGGGGAAATATAGATAGAGCTTCAGCGAGAGCAGACACTGCTGCGGCAGGTGGAAAAATATAGATAGAGCTCCTGCGGGAGCAGACACTGCTGCGGCAGTGGGAAAATACAGAAAAAGCTCCTGCGGGAGCAGGCACTGCTGCGGCAGTGAGGAAATACAGATAGGGCTCTGGTGGGAGCGGTCACTGCTGTGGCAGTGGGGAAATATAGAAAAGGCTCCTGCGGGAGCGGACACTGCTGCAGCAGTGGGGAAATACAGATAGGGCTCTGGCGGGAACGGTCACTGTTGCGGCAGTGGGGGAAATATAGAAAAGGCTCCTGCGGGAGCGGACACTGCTGCGGCAGTGGGGAAATATAGAAAAGGCTCCTGTGGGAGCGGACACTGCTACGGCAGTGGAGAAATATAGAAAAGGCTCCTGCGGGAACGGGCACTGCTGAGGAGGAGGGGGGATCCTGTGGGGGTTCCTGTGGGAATACCTGTGGTGGCATGGTGCTATTTGGGAAAAGGAGAGGGAACGGACCATTGTGAGTGGATTGGGTGGTGAAAAGGAGAGGGGAGGGGATTCCTGTGGTGGAGTGGAGCTGTTGGGAAAAAGGGGAGGGAATGGACCATTGTGGTGGATTGGGTGGTGAAAAGGAGAGGGGGAGGGGATTCCTGGTGGTGGAGTGGAGCTGTTGGGAAAAAGGGGAGGGAATGGACCATTGTGGGTGGATTGGGGGATGAAAAAGGGGGTGGAGCGGCTTTGGGGATTCCTGTGGTGACCTGGTGCTATTGTTGTGGGTGGATTGGGGTAATGAAGAGGGGAGGTTGCTATGGAGGGTCAGGGATGTATTATCGTTAAGGGGGTTGGCCGATTAGGGTTTGGTGGGCTTCCTTGATGTGGGAGCGGTCAGATCGGATATAGCTTTTGAAAGCTTCTGACGACAAGCGACCGAGTGCTTAAATCTGCTGCTGGGAGAGGCCTTTTTTGGGCCGCTGTGGTGGCTGCGCCTATTCAGATTGAATGGCTGGAAAAGGTACCAGATAGGAGCAGGAAGGACTTAAGGTGTTTTGGAACCAGAAATGAGTTACAGGGCGGTTGGAATCGTCTGTAAAGAGGGGGTCGGATGGGAGTTTGGACTGTGATTTCCTGAGCTGGAGGAAGGCTGCGGCAGTGGGGAAATACAGATAGGGCTCCTGCGGGAGCAGACACTGCTGCGCCAGCGAGGAAAAATAGAAAAGGCTCCTGCGGGAGCAGACACTGCTGCAGCAGTGGGGAAATATAGATAGAGCTTCAGCGGGAGCAGACACTGCTGCGGCAGTGTGGAAATATAGATAGAGCTCCTGCGGGAGCAGACACTGCTGCGGCAGTGGGGAAATACAGAAAAGCTCCTGTGGGAGCAGGCACTGCTGCGGCAGTGAGGAAATACAGATAGGGCTCTGGCGGGAGCAGACACTGCTGCGGCAGTGGGGAAAGACAGTTATGGCTCCTGCGGGAGCACTCACTGTTGTGGCAGTGGGGAAATAAGGCTCCTGTTGGAGCGGGAGCTGCTGGGATGGTTGATGTGGAGATGAGCTGCTATGGGTGGATTTGGAGATTTTAAAAGGGGTGGCTATGGTGGCTCTGAAGATTGAGTGAACAGGGATAGACTGGCTTTAATAGCAGTCTGTACTGCTAACGGAGGTATGCTCACGATAACGTCTGCTATGGAAGCTGAAAGTCACTTAAAGGAAAAGGGGTTATTAGTAGCAGCAGAAGAAGCCTGAGATATGTGGGCCTGTGCTTCAAGCGGAGGCGTCCTCACGCTAGAGTTGGACAGTGGGCTGCGGGCCATGGGTAGGGGAAGGGATTGGGGTAAGGAAAAGGCTGTGGATGGGTCTGCACCACTAGCAGAGGCAGCCTCGCGCTAGCGTCTGCTATGGAAGCTGGAGGTCACTGGAAGGAAAAGTGGATTAGGAGTAACAGGGGAAAAGAGATGTGAGGGCCTGTGTTGCAAGCAGAGACAGCCTAAAGCTTGCTTCAGCTGCTGAAGGTCATGGAAAAAGAGTTGGGGTTTGTGACGTCCTGCAGAGCCTATGTATTCTGTACTGCTAGCTAAGGCAACCTCACGCTGGCATCTGCTTTGGGAGCTAGAGGCAACTGAAAATGAAAAGGGGTTAGAAGTAACAGGGTGAAAGACATGTGAGGGCCTCTGTTGCAAGCGGAGGCAGCTTCGCGCTTGCTTCGGCTGCAGGCCACATGGTTTTGTGACATTTGGGGAAAAAGGCTGTAGAGCCTGAGCAGCCTGCGCTACTAGCAGAGGCGGACTCGTGCTAGTGTCCGCTACGGGAGCTGGAGGCCGCTGGAAAGGAAGTGGAACAAAAATATGAGATGTGAGGGCCTGCGTTGCAAGTGGAGGCAGCTGCATGCTTGCTTCTGCTGCTGTAGGGTGAGGAAAAAAAGGGGGCGGTGTTTGTGGCTTTGGCGGAACATCTGAAATATCCGGGTAGCCTGCAGTGTTGCCAATTTAGCAATTATTTCATACATAGCATGAATTATTTCATACTTATTTCATACATAGAATTATTTCATACATACAAGCCTACTGTCTAATCAGACTACCATCGTGACTTGTATTTCGATCAACTAGCAACAGATTTAGCCATTTTAACCTTTTTATTTAGCAACCTTTAAAAGTGGCTGCTTGATTATTTATAGGGGTTCTCTCTAGTGTTTATTGGATAAATGGTGTGATTACTAATGACGGATTGGCTGTGTTAATTATCTGTGCGTGCTGCTCCCGAAACTTGTTAATAAAACATCACTTCCGTGTTGGCAGCAAAAGGTTATTGACATTTTTCTGTCAATAAATTCAAGACTCTTGACAATACGAATAAAATAAATACAATTTTGTGCAGACTAAACTTTTATTTGTTAGCCTATCTGTCTCTTTCATCAGAAATGTGAACAAACAGTGAATTTTTTTCTGTGAACAGTGAGAGCGGGTGGCTGCGGAATAAAACCTAAAAAAACAGTCCCCCGCAAACCTTTACATCACAGATCAGATTTCATTTATTACGTGAAGAGAGATGACTGACAAGAAGAGTGAGATGAGACAGACAAGACGATGGCGGAATAGTTTCAAAACGAAATGTAAAAGCGCCCGTTTTAAGCCTGTTGACTTCGGAGTCTGACATTAAGTTCCTCTGTAAGAACAAACTGTTTGGAGCGTCTGATTCCTGTATGCACATAAACACCACTGATCCTCACAAACTTTTCCAACACACGCGAGCATCCGTTATAAAACACTCGCTGTATTCAACTACGTGAATATACTGTCAAGCAGAAATATGATGTTAAGAGAGATCGAGAGCGCACATACACAGTTCGTTTGCACGTCATTTATAACGGACATAACGCACACCTAATGCACGATCATGTCGCTGTAATCAGCTTTACCCTGATTACAATAGTCATCCATCAAAACTTGTGGCTACTTGTGTGACATGGGCTTCTTTTATCCAGCGAGAGCAGTAGTTTGCATATCATATACTCATACAGAGTTTTTAAGCCGCCGTTCAGTCTGTATTCACAGCGCGATGAGACGTTTTGCTTCTCCAAAACACAGAATATGTAGAGAGGTGGTACTGTTATTTATTTATAGGCTATCTATTTTTTTACATGACTTAACATGCGCGTTATAATATTAGTGAATATATTATATTGTAGTTTTATCTCTCGCTCCCTTGATTGAGAAACACTGACCTAAAGGGCGATCTTCCAGCATTGCCTTCGCGATCGATCTATTCCAGGCATCCCTGATCTAAGTGGTGTTTTTTAAAAAAAACAACAACATTCGTTTCTCATTTATTTGGTTCCACATTATTTGCTGATTTGTATTTTCTTTAAACACTGCTTGACGCAGAATTGAAATTAAAGTCAAGGTAAAACGCGCATGGCGCTTACAGGCTATTTAAAACCTATGGAAAGTGAGGAAAACTCAAACGACCCCCCACCACGGTGATACCGTTATAACCGGTGTGACATCAGGTCAATTAACCGTGGGAAAATGTCCTCACCGTCACAACCCTACTGTCAAGTCAGCAATGCTTGAACTGATTTGTTTTGTGTGTGTGTGTGTGTGTGTGTGTGTGTGTGTGTGTGTGTGTGTTCCGGCGCGATCTCTTCAACTGTTTCCTTATACCAGCAGAATCAACTTAAAACACTTAATTTATAGTCTTATTAATAATGCATCACTGTAAAAGGTCTTTTATTTGTGTACGCTCACAATGAAAACAAAACAAAACGTGTTTTTGTAAAATAAAGAAAACAAATAGGAAGTCTCTTTCTGCCGTTTGAGTTTCCTTTCTGTGAAGAAATTAAGCATATCACAAAAATGTACTGAAACTCAGCATATATAGTCTACGTTACGTGTCGCACTGTTTTTCCCTTGTTTATGTGTTTAACTAGATCAAATATATTTCAAGTATTTATTCCTTGTATGCATGTACTGCAGATTATATATATATATATATATATATTTTTTTTTTTACATTATAATTTAATATAATATTTAGTATTTTCTACGGATGCACGATATGAACATTTTTAACCGATACCGATAACTGATATTTAAGTCCTTCTCACAGCCGACTCCGATAACCAATAAGTTCTAGGGATGGGACGAGATCTCGTGGCACGGTAGTGCCCAAGCGATCTTTTTCCTGAATGACAACGATTTAGCTATGTCTATTATGACTGTTTAGGTCTTCCTGGTTCCTGCGGGTTTCTGCCAAAATAAAAGCTCCATCAACATTCATAAATATTAGTATTGTTATTTTAATGTTGTTCTGTAAAATTAAACAATAAAGACAATAATAAATATAATAATAATTACCCTACAACAGCTCTATTAATAAATGTATTATAACATTGACACAGTGTTCAAATTGGAATCTGTAATATATTCTAATGTTTTAAAAGAAGTCTCTTTCAGCAAGGCTGCATTTATTTGTACAGAAAAAAATATATGCCTGATTCAAAAAGGGTGTCCAAAAATTGTGCTTTATTGGTATAGAATGTCTGATAGAATGTTAAAAAAATGTTTAAGTGTTCAGTAAATATCTTTAAATTGTTGTTTTGTAATTTATATTTTTTATTTAACAGTAAAAAGCACTTTTTGGCTATTTAATTTATGCAATGGTGAAAAAAATGGCAAACTAGGCCTACATGTGGGAAAAAATGTGAAAAACTGTGTTCGGAATTTGGCCTTCGGCCCAGAGTTTAATTTTGTTCAGCTTCCGCTTCGGCCAAGAAATTTCATTTTGGTGCATCCCTAAGAAGTACTGGGATAAATATTTATAGTTTGGGTATAAACACTTATTGTCTGCAGGAGCGATCAAAATTAAAGTATCTTAACACTTGTATTGTTAACGACAACCCGTTTAAAAAGTATTTGTCATTTAATCATTATTAAATTCTAGAGATTCTAATAGTGAAAGAAGTCTTTATGAAGAGAGACACTGACTCCTTCATTGAATTTTAATTTTGTTCAAATTAATATATATATTTTTTTTACTTAAGCAATGAACAGTTTGTCAGAACCACTAGTAAATAACATTATTTTATTTAGTTTTCTAATCTTTTTTTTGAATCGTGAGAGAATAATTTTTAGCATTTTGTGTATTTCAGTTGAATAAAAGACAATTTTTCCTTATATATTTCATCATTGAGGATTTAAAAAAAAATCAGTCTCGTGTCTCGTCTCGTGGGATGTGTCTCGTCATAACCCCTAATAAGTTAATATTTTTAAATTATAATTTTCATATAATCTGCAGTTTGTGCAGCCAGAAGAATACAAAATCTAAGATGCACTGATGAAACTGACATTTAGTAGCTTTGGCCTAACTATAATAGCAAACATCAGTCCTGACTCTTCAAATATATTTATTTTTTGTGTAAGGCACCACAATACTTAGTAACAGAAATAGTTAAACAGAACTATGACAGAACTAGGGTTTATCTGCAATTAACAATTCATTAACAACAAATTTATATTCAAGTATTTTATGCATGAAATGCATCTATTCAACCCTTTTAGTGCATGAGGATGAGGAAGTTATATCTAGGGATTTTAAGCAACAGCTGCGAATGGAACAGCTATGTCGACCGGAAATAAGCTGTTACACCACCTCAGCCGAGAACATAAAATCATTAACCAACCGTAAACAAGACATTCGGCATTCGGTCATTTATTTAAACACAAATGATGGATTATGAGGAGAATGTTTAGGCAATAGTTACAATATTCTCTTCACATACTGTATATTTATTCTCAGTGCTACCTGAGGTGCTGTTGCTAACAGCAGACATATCTTTGTAAAAGCGAAAACAATCGTTAAAATTAGCTTAAGTTTAAAACACAATCAACACAAATTAAATGAAAAACTAAAGGTAGAATCGTATACTGATGGAATTAGATGATATATACCATAAAACGCAACATTTTAACTACATAAGCTGTCACGTTGTAACGACTATGGAAAAGCAGCTTTTCTCCCGTAGTAGACGGTTACAGAACGCCACGAAGTAGCAGCTGAATTTGCGAATGCGCAATATGACTTTAGAATTCCGTTACCGTTCCAACAGTGGAGGCAGATTAAAATCCTTAATACAGCTTCGCCATGATGACGACCTTTCAAGTGAGATATAAGATTTGTTGTGTTAAACTTGATACCTTTTTTTCCTCCTCTCGGAATCCTTGCTGAACATGCGTTGCATTTTTACCCATATTGGTTGATAATTTATGTCCGATAAATATCGCGCATCCCTAGTATTTTCACATCTAGGTGGAATTTTTAAAAAATGTGTTCTACTGTCATATATATATATAGTAATTTGTTTGTTTTTTTGTCCTATTGTACCGAAATCATATCAAACTGTGACCCCATGAACCAAGGTGGGTACCGAACCATGACATCTGTGTACACACCTATCATTCTGATATGAAACCACATCTGAACACAGACTTAGTAGGTTTGTAAACAGACTCATAATAGGGCTGGGCGATATATCTAACGCGATATATCTAATGCGCATCTCTTCAGTAAACCGGTTCCATGATTAGCACTAAATCTCCATCACCTGTTTTCAAATGGAGCAGCATTTAATACACAGAGCCGTAGTTCACAGATAAGTTACGCAATATCACGTTCATTATCGCCGATGAATCGCCTTCGATAATGAACGCGATATTGCGTAGATTGTCAGCTATGCAAAACTGCCTTGCGCCATGTCGCTCCACGCGGTCACACACAAAAATATGTAAACAACTAGGCTTCATCGTTATTATCGTGGGAAGACTAATTCTTATAGTGGGGAAAATGTTTACCGGTATATATAAAACAATAAGGTATCGCCCATCCCTAAAAAGTAGAATAGAATAGAACAGAAACTCAAAACTTAGAAGCTTAGAAAACAGCAAAACCTGAATAATAAAATCTTACATTGAAAAGCATACAGTATTAGTAGCACAATCATTTGTTTGTTTGTGTGTGTGCGTCTTTACCTTTATTGGTGAGATGTGAGTGTGTGGGGCGTAACTGTGCATGGAGTCCATGGCAGCCAGGTTCTTATCGCTCATGTGAAGCATCTCAGCGCTCTTGCTGTGAGCCAGGTGGGCGGGGCTGTGCTCCAAGGGCGGAGTCTCTTCATCCTGATACCGATATTTCTAGAGAGAACAAGAGAGAAGGAGCAACATACTCAACCCACATTCTGCAGCGTTGCATTATATTTAGTTTTCACAAAAAGTCTCCTAATTTCTACAAATGCAAACTAATGCAGATTTATTTGGCACAAGATACAACATGACCCTGAGGAAAGTTCTCACGGTAAAATAAGTAATGCATTTCTCATCTCTTTCAATCCTGCTTTTCTCTCGTCTGCAACTTCACACTGAAGCAGAGGATACATTAAAGATCAGAAGACTTCCCACAATCAAAGCTCATGTAAGTGTGAATACCAGCTGGATTGAAACATTACAACATTTATTACCACTAGTGCTTAGAATATATAATGGTAGATGACAACATAAACGTGTATAAAATAGAGATCGACCGATATATCGGTTTACCGATATTTTTCCCGATATTTAAGCATTTTACCATTACCGGATATCGGTTTTGAAAAAAAAAAACTAATTAGTCACATACACAATTATACAGAGTATAACCAGCAGTGAAATGTGTTCTCTGTATTTGACCCATCCAAGTGCACACACACACTTGGATCAGTGGGCACTGTTCACTCAACGGTTGATACCCAGGAGAAGCTCCAACAGGCCACCGCATGAAACTTTTAATAAGATTCACTTGTTTGAAACACGCAAAATTATATTAACATTTACTATAGAACCATTATTTCGCCAATAAACATCTCTATCAAAATTAATTATTTATTATCTCCGCAAGCGATCACAGTTTGAGTATAGTTCTGTTTAACTATATTATTTATTTACTTTATAACAGTAAATAAATATCGGTTCTGCATATCGGTTATCGGGTACATAAACGTACAAATAATCGGTATCGTATCGGTTATAAAAAATCTATATCGGTCGATCACTAATATAAAAGACTAAATGTGCCACTGGCTGAAAATAAATCACAATTCTTAATATGTCTCACCTTATAATTAAAGGAATATTTCAATCCAAAACGAAAGTCTGCTGAAAATGTACTCACTCTAAGGGCAAAGCTGTAGATGAGTTTGTTTCTTCATTAGAACAGATTTGGAGAAATGTAACAATACATCACTTGCTCACCAATGGAACCATTGCAATGAATGGGTGCCATGAGAATGAGAGTGCAAACAGCTGGTAAAAACATCACAAATATCCATAAGTAATCCAGGCCATCAATTGACATATTGTGGAGCCAAAAACTGTGTTTGTAAGAAACGCTTCACAAGACATTAAACAATGGATTGGAGTTGTGTGGATTATTTGTGGACTTTTTTATCTGCTGTTAAGACTTCTGATGGCACTCATTCACTGCAGAGGATCCACTGGTGAGAAAGTGATGGAATGCTAATTTTCCAAATCTGTTCCTATGATAATAATACTCAATTACATATTGGACGGCCGGACAGTAAGTATTTTCATTTTTGGGTATTCTATCCCTCAAGGAAAACCAGTAACCTTATTTATATATCCTGAATAGTATGTGAGGTTAGAATTAATGTTTTTCAGATTATAATATTTTATAATTTATAATCAGATTATAAACAATACACCATATTTTCTTCAAAAATATAGGCTTATGCTATTTAGAACAATATAAATGCATTTGCAGCCTGTTTTGAGCAAAAGCCACATTTATAATACTGGTTTCAGATTTGACGTGCAACTGAAATTTAAGGTTGTTGGCAAACAGATTTGGATATTTTGTTTGTTTCCCTTTCAAGCAGACAGGAGTTGCATTACACCAGTTATCTGGAGGTGCTGCTAAGATGGCCACCAACTGAAGTGACAGAAGATCAGACTAAGAATAATTCAGTCTAACCAGGATTGAGAAAAGACAGAGGAGAGATGGGAGGTACAGTCAGCAAGATCACATTACAATGAGCCAGCAAATGCACAATGACTGAGAGAGACTGCAGGAAGAGACAAGTGCAAAAACACAAATGAGGAGATAAAATTACCACAGATTAGAACATAAGAACATCATAATAACTGCACATTTTCAGTGTGAATTAGCAATGTGTCAAGTCTCAATTCCAAGGAGGGGACTTTATTTAATCTCAAATTGATTGCCAAAAATAATGCTTTGACATTTTTCAGGGAATTTACATTAATTTACATTCATGCATTTAGCAGATGCTTTTATCCAAAGCGACTTACAGTGCATTCAGGCTATAAATGTTTCTTTTATCAGTATATGTGTTCCCTGGGAATCGAACCCACAACCTTTTGCGCTACAAACGCAATGCTCTACCACTGAGCCACAGGAACAGGAATCCACCTACAAATGGTTTATTTAGTTGT
Source organism: Oxygymnocypris stewartii (assembly GCA_003573665.1). Classification (NCBI taxonomy): domain Eukaryota; kingdom Metazoa; phylum Chordata; class Actinopteri; order Cypriniformes; family Cyprinidae; genus Oxygymnocypris; species Oxygymnocypris stewartii. The sequence continues at coordinate 34,229 of QVTF01024900.1, read as the reverse complement.
CTCCGCATTTAATCTGAGATAAGAGTATGAACATATAAAAAATTTACCTCCCAGGTTTAACACAACTTATCCATAACTTCTGTGAGTGCTTCATCATCTTAATCCTGTGTTATTCACTTGATTGTCACAAACGTTATCCAGTTCATCCAAATTACCAAAATAACTGTACTGAACGTTTGAGAAAGTTTTCTCACTGCCTACCAAACTCTGCAGTTTATGATGAATAGCATGTATGGTACATTATCTATAATGACAGTAAAGAGGCAATACAGTATGTGGGAACTAACTCCAGTGTTCAAAGAATCTGTGAGGAGATATATAACACACACACACACACACACACACACACACACACACACACACACAGCAGGACAAGTACCCATTACTACACTATCTGCAGCCACAGAATTCCACTTTATTAAATATTTAATTTGATGATGCTTTCAGTTGTCGATACTTTCTACAGAGTCTACTCTTCTAAGCTCATTTTAAAATCCCCATGAAAGAGCTTGAGAAGGACCTTTTTATGCTTTACTGTGGAAACAGGATTGAATGGGTTATCTTAAAGCAAATAAACATGATGTACTTTAAGGGGAATTAATACATTCAATTGTATGTAGTTTTGTGTATTTTTGCAATTCTGTAGTACAATTCTCTTACAGTAGATAGCTGTAATGCTGTAGGCACAAGTGCTGTAGGTAATCACAGCATGCCGATATAAAGCAATATCTCACTTCAAGAAAAAGTAACGTCTCGGTTACATAGGTAACCCTCGTTCCCTGAAGTAAGTTAAATGTATATAGTATTTATATAGTTTTAGTTCCCATTCAGTCGGTCACGTTCGACGTACGTCGGACTGACCGACGAATAGGAATCTCGCTAGAGAGGCCAATCTACTTCGAGTGTAACTAAACGAGCCAATGCACATTGGCATGCAATCATATGCAGCAGCTGCTCACCTCGCAGCGCGGGTATATAATGAGCAGCAGGTGCGTTGCATCTTCAGGTTTTCGTTGAGGAGCCGAACAAGTAAGACGGCAGCAACAGCGGGGTCCAGCGACTGTGGCGATGGGACGTACGTCTCCGTTCCCTCCTTCAGGGAACGAGGGTTACCTATGTAACCGAGATGTTCCCATTCAGTCGGTCACGTTCGACGTACGTCGGACTGACCGACGAATAGGAATCCCTACCAAAGCGCCACAGGAGCTGCCCCCTTCCAGCGCTCTGTAGCAAGCCTCCTGACCCCCTTGCTTAAAGACGGTGGGACAGGGCCAACACAGAGAGTGTCGATCACTGCTGTTCCCCAACCCAATCAGTGAGACTATTGGATAACACTGGGAAAGCGTACCCTTTCACTGGAAAGGAACGCTGCGGAAGCCACATCCTTCCCCGCAAGAGTTATGTGGAGAAGTACATATGGACTAGCCCTGAAGGGCTGTACTACATATGGAAGCACTGGGGTGACTCCAACCTGACGAGAGGTGGGTTCTTCCAGAGGGAAAGACACGGGTTTGTTTAGGAGCAACCCGTGGAATAACACATATGGGATCCCTGTAGGGTCACACATATGGGACCCAGCCTAAATCCGGTTCTCAAGGATACAACGGAGTAAAGGCCTGGCGCCGGGCGCTCCGCCACGTCTGGCTGCCGAAGGGTGATTGGAGGACTCAACAGGGTCTGCCTATAGGGACTCTCTGGAGCAATAAGCGTATGTAACGCAGCAAGCCGACACTAAGCCGGTACCTCTCCGTGCCTCTGACCTGAGGTAAAAACACGGGAGGAGACCGGCTCGACGCGAAGGCTATAGAATCTAGCGAACGTGTTAGGTGTCGCCCAGCCCGCAGCTCTACAAATATCTGTCAGCGAGGCGCCACGAGCCAACGCCCAGGAGGATGCCACGCCTCTCGTAGAGTGGGCACGCAACCTGAGCGGGCAGGGCACGCCTTGAGCTTGGTAAGCCAAGGCAATGGCATCCACTATCCAGTGGGCCATCCTCTGCTTGGAGACAGCCTTTCCTTCTGCTGGCCTCCGTAACAGACAAAGAGCTGGTCTGAGGTCCTGAGGCTTTGAGTTCTGTCTGTGTATAGTCGCAAGGCGCGAACTGGACAGAGCAAAGCCAGGGCTGGGTCTGCCTCCTCCAGGGGCAGCGCTTGCAGGCTCACTACCTGGTCCCTGAAGGGAGTGGTAGGAACCTTGGGCACATAGCCAGGCCGGGGACTCAGTAGCACGTGGCCGTCACCCGGCCCGAACTCTAGGCACGATTCGTCAACCGAAAACGCCTGCAGGTCCCCTACCCTCTTGATGGAGGCCAATGCAACCAGCAACAAGGTCTTCATAGACAGAATCCTTAAGTCTGCTGACTGCAAAGGCTCAAAGGGAGCAATCTGGAGTGCTCGAAGCACCAGAGCAAGGTCCCAAGAGGGTATGGAGGGGGGTCGAGGAGGATTTAACCGTCTTGCCCCCCTAAGGAACCTGACGACCAGGTCGTGCTTACCAATCGACTTACCATCGATGTGGTCGTGGTATGCGGATATAGCGGCAGCATGAACCTTGAGGGTGGAGGGAGACAGCCTACGCTCCAACCCCTGCTGCAAAAAGGAAAGCACGACACCGATCGAACATCTTCGGGGGTCTTCTCGGCGAGAAGAACACCACTTGACAAATAGGTTCCACTTCAAGGCGTAAGCACGTCTCGTAGACGGTGCACGTGCCGAAGCAATGGTGTTAAGTACCTCAGGGAGTAAGTCACCTAGTACCTCCGCGTCCCGTCCAGGGACCAGACATGGAGTTTCCAGAGGTCTGGACGCGGGTGCCAAAGGGTGCCCCGTCTCTGAGAAAGAAGGTCCTTCCTCAGAGGAACTAGCCAGGGAGGGGCTGTCGCGAGGAGCATGAGTTCCGGGAACCAGGTCCGGTTGGGCCAATAGGGCGCAACTAGCAAGACCCGCTCCTCGTCCTCCCTGACTTTGCACAAGGTCTGTGCAAGTAGGCTCACTGGGGGAAACGCATACTTGCGAAGGCCCCGGGGCCAGCTGTGCGCCAGTGCATCTGTGCCGAGTGTCCCCTCGGACAGGGAGTAGAACAACTGGCAGTGGGAGGTTCCTAGCGAGGCAAACAGGTCTACCTGAGCCTCGCCGAACTCCCCCCAAATCAGCTGGACCACCTGGGGGTGGAGTCGCCACTCTCCTGGCAGCGCAGCTCGTGAGAGCTCGTCGGCCACACGGTTGAGCACACCAGGGACATGAATGGCGCGAAGCGACCTCAGATGCTTCTGACTCCAAAGGAGGAGATGGCGGGCGAGTTGCGACATGCGACGGGAGCGCAGACCTCCTTGACGGTTGATGTACGCAACTGTCGCAGTATTGTCCGTACGGACCAGCACATGCTTGCCCCGTAACGGCCCCTTCAGGCGGCCCAGGGCAAGGTATACTGCTAGCAACTCGAGGCAGTTGATGTGCCAATGCCGTTGGGGGCCCGTCCACACCCCTGACACTGCCTGCCCGTTGTACGTGGCCCCCCAGCCGGTGGCAGAGGCATCCGTGAAGACTACAGCATGCCGGGACACCTGCTCTAGGGCTACTCCTGCCCGAAGAAACAAGGGGTCTGACCACGGGCTGAAGGTTTGGCGGCATTCCGGAGTGATTACCACTCGGTACGTGCCGCGTTGCCACGCCCATCTCGGGACTCGGCCATGAAGCCAGTGCTGAAGCGGTCTCATATGAAGCAAGCCGAGCGGGGTTACTGCCGCTGCGGCCGCCATATGCCCCAGGAGCCTCTGAAAAAGTTTCAGTGGGACCGCTGTCCTGCCCCTGAATGTATTCAGGCAGTTCAACACCGACTGAGCACGTTCCTCTGTGAGGCGTGCTGACTGTTCGACCGAATCCAACTCCATACCGAGAAAAGAGATCCTCTGCACTGGGGCGAGTTTGCTCTTTTCCCAGTTGACCTGAAGGCCCAACTGACTGAGGTGACTGAGCACCAAATCCCTGTGTTCTCATAACTGTTCCCGAGACTGAGCGAGAATGAGCCAGTCGTCGAGATAGTTGAGGATGCGGACGCCCTGTTCTCTCATGGGAACAAGGGCTCCCTCCACGACTTTCGTGAAGACGCGGGGAAACAGGGCCAGCCCGAAGGGTAGGACCTTGTACTGATATGCTCGACCCTCGAACGCAAAGCGCAGAAACGGCCTGTGTCGAGGAAGAATCGAGACATGAAAGTACGCGTCCTTCAGGTCGATCGCTGCAAACCAATCTCGGGGACGGACGCACTCGAAAATGCGTTTCTGTGTGAGCATCTTGAACGGTAGCTTGTGAAGGCTCCGATTCAAAACTCGCAGATCCAAGATCGGTTGTAACCCACCACTTTTCTTGGGTACAATGAAGTAAGGGCTGTAAAACCCTGACCTCATATCGGCAGGAGGGACCAGCTCTATCGCGTCCTTCGCCAGTAGGACTGCGATCTCCGCACGCAAGACATGGGTATCGACAGCTTTCACTGAAGTGAAGTGGACACCCCTGAACTTGGGGGCACGCCGGGCGAACTGAATCGCATAGCCGAGCTTGATGGTCCGAATGAGCCAACGAGACGGACTGGGGAGCGCTAACCAGGCTCGCAGAGACCGCACAAGTGGGACCAAGGGGACCACCGGCGTACCCGCAGTGGGGCAGCGAGGTGGAACGCAGGGACGCAGCTCGGGGGGCTCTCTTTGGGAGGCGGCCCGTAGCGGGGTCTGAGTGTGCTGTGCAACACTTACCTGGTTCCACGGCCGGACAGGGGGTGCAGGAGAGGCTTGGGTGCCCATCTCGAACTGCGCGCTGCTGTCCGCTGGCGACAGAAGAGGTGGATGAGAGTGGAGAGGTTTTGCTCCTCCCACTACTCTCCGAGCCCTCTTCGGACCCGGAGATGACAGAAACTGCTCTTTTATTGAAAATTTGGGTACCGCTGGCTGCTGGGCCAGCGGCGGAACAGAAGGAAAAAACAAAGGATTTACCACCCGGCCCTCCTCCGGGGGAAGGAGCGGTGCAGTCACCATCTCCTGAAGAGCAGTCCCAATCATCTCCGGGTCGCCCGTCCTAGGGCCTCTTGCTCTTGGCTTTGCCGCCCCTCTTGGCGGGGGCCTGGACGGGCTGGGGACCCCGCCTACGACTGGCTCCACGGCGCCGCTTGGGTGGAGGCTGTTGCTGCGGTGCGGGAGCGGAGCGGGGGCAGTCGCAGGGGGTCGCCCTCGGCGACGAGCAGGCTGAGGTGCTGCCGGCGGCAGAGTGGATGCAACAGCAGACCGCCGGGGCAGGATGTGGCTAATCGCCTCAGACTGCTTCTGTACAGCCGAGAACTGCTGGGCGAAGTTCTCGACCGCGTCGCCAAAGAGGCCGGTCTGGGACACGGGGGAATTAAGGAACCTGACTTTGTCGGTATCCCTCATGTCGGCCAGACACAGCCAGAGATGGCATTCCTGGACCACCAGAGTGGACATCGCACGGCCCACTGCCCGCGCCGTAACCTTCGTCGCCCGAAGTGCGAGGTCCGTCGCAGCACGAAGTTCGTGATGAACTTGTGGGTCATGACCACCCTCGTGCAGGTCTCTCAGTGCCTTGGCCTGATGGACCTGCAACAACGCCATAGCGTGTAAGGCGGAGGCGGCTTCCCCACAGGCCTGGTAAGCCCTGCCGGTAAGGTCCGACGAGTGCTTACAGGCCCAGGAAGGGAGAGACGGCTCCCCGCGCCAGGTGGAGTTAGGGCACAGCTGCATAGCCACGGCCCGCTCCACAGGGGGGATGCGCGTGTAACCCTTAGCCGCACCGCCATCAAGGGTGGTGAGGGAGGAGGGCCCACTGGCGCGGTTTCGGGCAGTAAAAGGTGCCTTCCACGTACCAGTGAGCTCTTCATGCACCTCCGGGAAGAAAGGAACCGGGGTGGGTGGCTGAGAACCAGCTCGTGCCACCCCGAGAAACCAATCGTCCAGCCTTGAGGGTTCAGGACACGGTGGAGGATTCCACACGAACCCGACCCTGTTGGCGGCCCGGGAAAGCATAGCCATCATTTCCGGATCTGTATCGGGCACAGCCACCGTACCCGAAGGAGGTAACTGCGCCGACGCGTCATCTCCGGCAAAATCTGACTCACCCTCCGATGCAGCTATCGACATCCGGTCATCGAGAGGAGCGCCGAAGGACACGGATGGTGCACACCTTTGAGATGGCCCACCGCGCTCCTCCGGCAGCTCTGCTGGCTGCGGAGTGCAGGAGGAGTGAGGGTTCCTAGGGGGTTGGTTCCCCGAAGGAAACGCACTCACTGTGATCCTCAGATCACCAGTGTCACCGCTCGCAGCAACCCTCTGATGGGGGTTGGAACGAGGCAGCGGCACTGAGACTCCGCCCCTTTGCAGGAGCTGGAGTCTCGATCGCAACTCCGAGATGGTCATCATCCCACAATGGGTACATGACTCATCCACAAACGCTGCCTCAGCGTGCGCTAAGCCCAGACACGTGATGCAGCGCTCGTGACCATCTCTCGGCGCCAGGTAACGACCGCATCCAGAAACACACAAGTAGAATGTCATCTTTCAAAAGACGCAAGCTCTACTTGTGTAAGCTCTTTTAGGGACTTGCTCTTTTAATCAGTGCTGAAGCACGCAGAGGAGCGGCCGCAGCAACACAAACAGGGATTTGTGCAGCCTGTAGTGTGCTCTCTCTCTCTCGCCGCACTCTTACCAGCTGTAAAAACAGCTTTTCTGGGAGGAAAAGGAGAGAGATTCGACCCCGCTGCTGTGCTGTACGCCCGCACTTCTTCACAAAGAGATCGTCCTGCAGAGACTCTTTTTGAACACTTCTAGTAGAGAACAATTTGTTCGGCTCCGAAGCGAAAAGCTGAAGATGCAACGCACCTGCTGCTCATTATATACCCGCGCTGCGAGGTGAGCAGCTGCTGCATATGATTGCATGCCAATGTGCATTGGCTCGTTTAGTTACACTCGAAGTAGATTGGCCTCTCTAGCGAGATTCCTATTCGTCGGTCAGTCCGACGTACGTCGAACGTGACCGACTGAATGGGAACTAAAACTATATAAATACTATATACATTTAAGAAAATAAAGAAATTAAATAAAAATTACAAATGCATACAACAACATTTCAAAACTAAACATTTCAATAAAAACAAAAAATAAAGTTAAAAACAATTAAAAATATTAAGACAACAAATGGTAAGAGTATAATAAAGATTCTAACATAACACTAAGTCAAACACCCATATACATATATATATATATAATTTTATTTCCATGTAGTATGTTGTACTAAAATAAGTAGTATGTAAGTACTAAAATAACTCAAAATTAAATAAAACTAAAATGTAATAAAAACTAATAAAATGACAACATTACTACAACTGTAACTAAAACTAAAATAGATAACGAATACAAATAAAACTACATTAGTTTATCAGTAATCCTAAAAAATAACACTGAGCCAAACACGCATGATAAAAAACGGCAACAATTTACTTACACACAGTAAGAAATGGTTATAAAAATTAAATAAAATAACTTAAACAGAAATGAAACAAGCGATAATTATATCCTTTGCTGGTGTCCCTGCCCGGTGGAGTCGCACAGTAGAGTCGATGGTCTTTACACTCTTCGGTCTGCACACAAGGAGTGCTTCACGCAATGGCTGCCACGACTGCTGCCGTGGTAAACTACGCTTTTTATATCCATCTAACAAAATCATAATCAAATTCAGCTGAACACACTTTCCTGTAAATCACAACAAATGGCCAAGCAAGCGCCCAACACTGACAAGGGACGCAATACAGTACGAGACCATACGCGATTTCAGCATATCATTTGTCATTTGTATACATGCTGTTCACACACTCACACAAAAACACTTGCCTAAACAGCAAAGTGCACACAGTCATAGCACATTGCAGTGTTCGACAACTAAAACTTGGTTCATGCTTCATTGACTTTATCTAGCTGTTCCATTCTGGTAGTTTGTAGAAATGTCTATAGGCTGTCAAGGGAAATTCATCACAATGCATCACTGAAAGCAAACACTGCAAGCTTTGACTTTTGCCAATGGTGTCATTACCACTGTCTACATGGGCAACTGATATGAACTTCCTGCAGCTGCAATATTACAAACTCCTTCACACTTCATTCCCTTACGCTCCTCTGTGCCTAAAAGCCTCCAAGGTATTTAAGCTCAACTCCCTCATCGCTGCAGCCTGCCAACAACGGAGACCATCAGTATAAGCAGAGCTAATGTAAAGACTGTCTGCAGTCCCGTTCAGGCTCTAATGAGCTTAACAGCTCAGAGGTTCAATAACTCTGCAGTAGAGCCACACAATTCATTTAAATAATAATTACAATGTAATCAAGATTACAAATATGGCTCAAAGTCGTATAAAACTGTCAGCTTGCGGTGAGTGACAGTTTTAGTCACTAAATTGAATGGGGGTGTTGTAATATTGTCTTGCTGCTTGTTTTCTGTGTAATCTATTAATAATGCGAAAAAATGCATATATGTACACTACCGTTCAAAAGTTTGGGGTCATAAGGATAAAAAAAAACAAGAAATGTATACTTTTATTTGGCAAGAACAAAAACAGACATAAAAATAGAAAATGTATTATGGTTTTCACAATGCTATGAAGCAGCACAACTGTTTTCAACTGATAATAACAATAAATGTTTCTTGAGCAGTAAATCAGCATATTATAATGATTTCTGAAGGATCGTGTGACACTGAAGACAGGAGTAATCATGCTGAAAATTCAGCTTTGCCTCACAGGAATAAATTACATTTAAAAATATATTCACAAAGAAAAAAAATGTTTTACAATGTAATAATATTCCAAAATATTACAACTGTTACTGTACTTAACATATACTGTAAATGCAGCCTTGGTGCACAGAAGTGACTTCTTTCAAAAACATAAAATAATCTTAACTGACCCCAAACACTTAAACAATAGTGTGCTTGCATAGTAAATGTTGCAGTCCTTTCACATAACAATTAAACTTTCACCAAAACTAAAAGCTTGCAGGTTTTCAAGAGGATATCAGTTCATAGTCCACATACTTCAACAGTTTACACAGAAGTTGCTGGTAAATTTCACAAATAATTACACAGAAATGACAAGTAACACATGGAATTAAATGTGAAATGTTTAAATAGAAAAACTGAAATTGTATTTTCTTGTAAACTTAGTTCAATAATCTTTATTGATTTGCAACTTTAAAAAAAATATATTTTTTAACAGCGTAATAGTATGTGAGACACTGTCTAGTCTGTTAGAAAGAGGATTTCATAATCGAGGCACAAAACTGCAACAGGCCTGCAGTAGGCTTGCCTCGATAGACGGTGATGACGGTTATAGCGGTGTTAAGCCGCAACACCGTTACGTCACTTGCCCGCCATGGCACGTCCTTTAGATTTTTTTTATAGCAATAAAAATTAATTTGTTCAGTTAGAGGACACTACAGTTAAAACTGAACACGGCTGCTCAACGCAGTGCACCGTACGAACGGGAGTCGAGCATCACAACAGTCTAGGTCTGCATTGCCGCGGCTGTCCTGACCAGATTTCGCCGCGGGATTAATTTCTCGAATACAACGCGGTATCGGTCGGTAACCCTGGTGCAATTTGAACTTGAGCGGGCGGTCTAACATTATCCCGTTCCCGATGTCCTTTCAGAAAAGCATATCTGTGCTTTATTCTTATCAATCAGTACAGCCTGCACCCGGACTGTTATGCGCGCGCTGCACACACGAACCATTGCTTCGTTTTATTGTCTGTGCACTGCATGTGTAACGATGCTCAGAGCAGGCTAGCAGATATAATATACAGCTCTCAGACCGAACAGGCAGAGTGTGATGAGGGACAGAGCAGAATAAAGATGAAACAAAGTGTGAATGCGATGATGCGATGATGCGATGTCCTTGAAGGATGTGCAATTTGTCTTTCCTTTTTTATTTATTTTTTGTATTATGCTTATTCTATCATTTTAAATGACAGACTGTGTTGAATTTATTTATTTTTCTCTGCTGCCCTTTTCACTGTGTTAACATCAAGATGTTAAATGAATTTAATATTTTGACAAGACTAATAAAATAGCTTTTAGGCTAAACCTAATTATTTTCCTATTGTGTTGTAGGCTGAATGTTAGCCTAAACTAATTGTATCCTGACAAGATGAATAAAAATAGGGATTACAATTTTTATATAACTTTTTTTCTCTCTCTGTGAAACTTTATTCCGTGTTGGCAGCAAAATGTTATTGACATTTTTCTGTCAATAAATTCAAGACTCTTGACAATATGAATAAAATAAATATAATTTTGTGCAGACTAAACTTTTATTTGTTGGCCTATCTGTCTGTCTTTCAGCAGAAATGTGAAGAAGGTGAATATATCGCGGGAGCGGGTGAGTGCGGAATAAAACCTAAAAAACAGTCCCGCGCAGACCTCTACATCACAGATCCGATTTCATTTATCACGTAAAGAGAGATGACTGACAAGAAGAGTGAGGTGACACAGATAAGACGATGGCGGAAAAGTTTCAAAACCAAATGTAAAAGCGCCTGTTTTAAGCCTGTTGACTTCTGAGTCTGACATTAATCTAAGTCAAGGAGAAAACTCACCGAGATCTACCAAGTGAAAAGTAAATAAATTATAAAATGCTTATTAAATCAAATAAATAATTAAAAAGGCTTGTTGTGATGTATCTTTATGTTGCATTAATTTAATAATAATAAATACAATATTTGTTCATATTATTCACTATTCACGACGTCATCAGTAGTTCCTCTGTAAGAACAAGCTGTTTGGAGCGTCTGATTCCTGTATGCACATAAACACCACTGACCCTCACAAACTTCTCCAACACACGCGAGCATCCGTTATAAAACACTCGCTGTATTCAAGCAGAAATATGATGTTATAGTGATCGAGAGCGCACATACACGGTTCATTTGCACGTCATTTATAACGGACATAACGCGCGCCTAATGCACGATCATGTCACTGTTATCAGCTTTACCCTGATTACAATAGTCGTCCATCAAAACTTGTGTCTTCTAGTGTGACACTGGCTTCTTTCATCCAGCCGATAGCTGTAGTTTGCGTATCATGTACTCATAAAGAGTTTTTGAGGCTACTGTTATTTTTTATAGGCTATATATTTTTGTACATTACTTAACATGCGAGTCATAATATTAATGAATGTATTATATTTCAGTTTTATCTCTCGCCCCCCCTGGTTGAGAAACACTGACATAAAGCGCGAGCGATCTATTACCCCTGATCTAAGTGATAATGTAAAAAAAAAAAAAATTTGTTTCTCATTTATTTGGTTCCACAGTATTTGCTGTTTTTTATTTTAGACACTGCTTGACGCAGAATTGCTGCTGATATGAAAGTCAAAGTAAAATGTGCACGGCGCTTACAGGGTATTTAAAACCTAAGGAAAAGAGGGAAAACTCAAACGACCCCCCACCATGGTGATACCGTTATAAACGGTGTGACATCAGGTCGATTAACCGGTGGGAAGATTTCCTGACCGTCACAACCCTAGTCTGCAGTGTTTCAGAAATGCTATATCACTCTTCTCAGTTTGTGTCAGAGGAGTCTGGTGGCAGCTCCTTGAAAGAAATCCCACACAAACAGCAACACTTCAACATATTTTTTGCACCAGTGATTCTCCAGAGTTCTAGACTTCAGAAAGTCTTCTATCCCGTCCTGAGGCACTGCCTGAGGAGAGTCGCTGTGCCTCTGCTATCGCCTGCTAAAGGTGAGCACATTGTCTGCACTTCCCTGTGACAGTTCTCTGGTCTGGTCTGCGGAGACACTGAGAAAAATACTGCTGACAAAAACTGAGTAAAAAACAAAAATATTTTTTCTGTAACGAAGTTGCTGGGTCATTTTTAACACTGGGTTATATTTTTCTACCCAATCTCTGGGTTGAGCCTGTCTCCGATCCAGTTACAGTCAGATTACAGGCTTTTAGAGTCCACTACAGAAGAGAGCGGTTCTCAGCTCCGCCGATTTGGTGCACTTCTTCAGCAAAATAAAGGTTTGTATATATTTTATTTAGTGGTGGGCCGTTATCGGCGTTAACGTGCTGCGTTAACGCGAGACTCTTATCGGCGATAAAAAAAATATCGCCGTTAATCTATTCTCAAAGTTGGGTTGGGAGCTGGGTCTATACTACGCAAGCTATGATGACTTTCACCCTGATATTTTAGCGCGGATGTATACCTAGCCGAATTGCACTGTAGGGGCGAGAACGAGTCTTCGAACTAGAGGCTCGCAGTCCGTGATGGACAGATTGTTAACGGCTGGTCTATGTGGTAATACAATCGGGCAGGACATCCAAACGCTCATCTATCATTCATCAACCTCAAATATGGCTTTTCATCTGAAAGATGTATGTAGTAGCAACTTTACATGGCCGCTCAATATGATGTTAACCTAGAGAAACGTGCGCTATTGAAGTGTTTGTGTGGAAAGCGCGTTTGCGCAGGACAGGCTCCGGTGCGTTCACTTGCTCTTAAAATCTCCGTCATTCTTGGTCATACAGATAAAAGTAGCCTAATACATCTTTCGAATCTGTAAAGACTCTACGTTTATTTGTGTACACTCAGAATAACAACGAAACGTTGCGCTTTTAAGCAAACAGGATGCGCTTTAGGTCTCATGTGAACTTGAGAATTCACTCCCGTGTCACCCTCTGCTTCGAACCTGTGTGTATGCCTAACGTTACTGTGAAATTACCACATCAAACGTGACGTGCTAACATGGATGCAGCTATGAAGCCGCCGGGTTTGCTTCAGGGAAAATCTATTTTTAAGAAGCTTCCCAATGGAAACTGTAAACAGTTCATCACGACCTCTTATGTAGGCCTACAGTTCAAAATTCATGTTTAACTGAATAAACAGTTAGTAAACACAAGTACATCTTATTGAACATAGTTTATTTTCATCACCAATTATCATAGTAGAACAGCTTTCTCAAGCAGTTTGTGATGCATTCTGGAAACAGGAGATGAGCCCCTGGTCTAATGCGCCACCTGGCTTGAGAAACCCGTTCTCAAAGACTTACTTTTAGTCATTATTTGGGTAGCACACATATTCTGAATGCCTTCGGCAGAATTCAAATGAGCCATTTTAATCTAGATTAATCTAGATTAATTCCAAAATTAATCTAGATTAATCTAGATTAAAAAAATTAATCTATGCCCACCCCTAATTTTATTTAATTGATAATGTCTTTACTGTGCTGTAAATTCTATTATTTTACACAACGCAACATAAGGACGAGATGTCAGTCAGCTGTGTCAGTTCACATGATGGAAACGCCTTTTGCCTTGCATTCCCTGCTCTTTATGGTGAAAACTGTAACACATTAGGACATGTCATGTAATATTACAGTAAAATACTGTTAAAAATACAGTTGTTGGAAGTGAAAAAGAACAAGCAATTTTAGAATTTCCTGGGAAAAAATTAGTTTGACAATAAGTTTGTCCTGAAATTCTCTGTTTGATAATTCACATTTTACAGATTTCTTTATTGAAATAATTTTTTCCTTGATTTTTCTTATTAGTTATGTACATTAGGGTTATATGTTACATCTTATGTGGTTCAATTAATGTGTATTGTAGGGCTGTCGCGATTCATTGATTTTATTTGACTATTACATATTTTTTAATTCTTGACTTCATTTTGCTCGCGTCGACTAACCGGCAAAATACCGGAAGTGGCAGATTTCACAGACGAGAATCCATAAAACACATTATTAGACTATTTTCCGAGGCTGCATTATGTATTAAACCCATTTAAAAATCACAATTAGGCATAACTGTGAATTCCCAAAATGCAACGATTGAATTAAATAATTATATGCGATGCAGTTCTAATACAGTATGCACTTTAATTATTTACAGGTTAAGTGTTTTTGTTAAGTACTCAAACCCACACAGCTGCTCCGTTCACAGTAGTTCCACAGGAACTGTTATCATTGACATATGTGGAGCGTCTCAAGCTCCATCTCTGCATGTTGTTGTGAGTTTGGGTTTATTATAACGTTCATCTGGGAAGGCAACGTGTGCCATTTCATCAGATTTGTAAGGTAAAAAATGTATAAAGCTACACAAACACAAGAGAAGTGGACATTTAAATTAAATGGTGCTTGATCAATATTAAACAAGGATTAGATAGCACAGTAATGTGTAAAAACAATCATCAGGCAGTTGGCAGGCTTGTGTCTTGTTTCCACGTGCTCCGAGTGTTTCCATGCCCTTTATTTGGTTAGTTTCCTGTTCTCGTTTTTCCCCATTTAGTTTATTAGTCCCTAGCCTTGTGTTATTAACTATCCTTGTTTAGTCCTTCTGTTTAATCCCTGTGTTTCCATGTCTCTAGCGTCTGCTGTTAAAAGCGTTCCTGTGGCTCAGTGGTAGAGCATTGCGTTAGCAACGCAAAAGGTCATAGGGTCAAGTCCCAGGGAACACACATACTGAAAAAAAATCTATAACCTGAATGCACTATAAGTCGCTTTGGATAAAAGCGTCTGCTAAATACATAAATGTAAATGTAAACGTCATGTTGTATGTCTTACCCCAGTGATCCATGTTTGCTTTTGTGATCGTCATTAAAAAGGAATATTGATTGTGCTCCTCGACTTCTCGCTTCTTCCTCCCTTGAGCTCGTGACAGAACAGCAGACCAAAAAAAGTAAGCGGCACCCCCTGTCCCCTTTTGTTTTCCTTGTTTACACCCGCGTCATGGAATCCAATTGGGAACAATTCGCCGCCCTAGCCCGTCGAGTACCTCTTTTATGAGTACGCCGGGGAATTCTGCGGGGACGCCGCGGCGACGGCATGGGATGACACCACCCTTAATTCACTGTTCTGGCTCGGGGCCAATGACCACCATCCCGTTAACCTCCCAGACACCACTGGACTAAGTTTGAGGGAAGGTGTATTTCGGTGTCTCGGTAGTGTCCATCGCAAGCTACACAATTCACGCTCAGAATTGCAGATGAATTGCATGCGATAGTGAACGTGACATTGCGTAGCTTATCAGTGATCTGCAGCTCTGTGTATTAACTGCCGCTCCATTTGAAAACCGCTGATTGAGATTTACGGCTAATCACAGAACCCTCTTTACTGACGAGATGCACATGACTATCGCATGCAATATATCGTGCAGCACGATATATTTTTTAGCAAACCAGGGTGACTAGGAGCATGAAATTATCCAGCCATGATGACCTGTTGCACAGGATTCTAAATAGAGGAACACAAAGGCCAAATTCCCTTAATCATCCATCACAAAAATTAAAACCAAAGAATATTAGCTCTGATAGGGCTGTGCGTTATGACGATATATATCGGATGGACGAAATAAAAAGTCTATCGTTTCATATTATGTTCTATCGTTTATATCGTGCTGTCGCAAAATACATTGTTCCCTGTAATACATTTTCATCATTTGAGTGACTGCGATCTTTACACGCCGCCCACCACGGAGCATGAACGGGAGACAGAAACAGATGGAGAACTACCAGCCAGGACAAAACCAGGAGCTCGTTACTAAACGAGGGACTACATCTGTAGCTTGGTCACACGTTTTTAAGCACTGCAGTTTTAAAACAACCGATTTTGAGCCGTTGAAACGCAAACAACAGACCTAACGTTATTTGCGTGCACCATCTCTGTATCTGTGTGAGAAGCGCGCCTTTTCTTTTTTGCCGACTTTGAACAATTAACGTTAATGTACATAAACGCACTTATATGCGTTAGAATCCCCGTCTTTGCAAGTATCCTCATAAACACAGCGATTTAGGTCTTAAGAGCGAGTAAACGGCAGAAAGAGAAAAACGCAATGTAACAGTGTATTAGATCCAGACTTCGATCTTAACGGGGAAGCGTTCCAATATTCATTCATGTTAATCATTGCACACTGCTAGAACATCTCTCACTGCTCTGGACTAAATCACGTTTGTAACTTTAATGAGAATAAATAAAAATAACAATAATAATTATTTACATTTTATGCATTTAGCAGACGCTTTTAGCCAAAGCGACTTACAATTGCATTCAGGTTATACATTTTCATTAGTATGTGTATTCCCTGGGAATCGAACCCACAACCTTTCGCTCAGCTGACGCAATGCTCTAACCACTGAGCCACACAGGAACACTGTGAACAATTATATGTTTATAATATGTATTGAATCTATACATAATACACGTGTTAATTTTTTCTATCATAGATAGATAGATATAATTAACACAGTGAAGAATTAATTAATTTAGACAATGTATGTAGTATTTCTTATTTATTGCATTTTTTTGTCCTATTTGTCCTATTGCAATAAGTTTCTTATCTTTATTTCATCACTGACCGTTTACTTTATCTTCAGTGAGGTTGAGTTTTTTTCTCTCTCTCTTTAGGCTTGTATTAGTTTGATATTGACATTGGTGACAAGGATTATGAAAATTATATAGTATTAAAGATTTTAATATAATTTTAATAATATAAAAATAATAACAATATAAAAACATTTTTAAAAGAAAAAAATCACAATATCGTGATATATATTGTTATCGTGATATAAAATTTGTCATATCGTGATATAAGATTTTGGTCATATCGCCCACCCCTAAGCTCTGATGTGCAGAAAAAGATTGTTGAGCTTCACAAAATAGAAAGTGGCTCCAAGAAACAGAAAAAATCCAGTTTTTCTGCCAGAGATCCTGGACATTTTGTTCAGATGCATGAAAATGAGTGGGGTGAACTGAAGAGAAGAAGTACTAACATGGAGCTGTAAATCTTAAAGATCTAGAGAGATTCTCGATGAAGGAATGGTCTCTGATTTCTTATCAGGTGTTCTCTAAACTCTTCAAGCATTATAGGAGAAAACTCTGAGCTATAGAACGTAGCAATAATTGGGTGGCAATAATTGTGGCCAACGTCAACTAGCGAAAGCATTTATTTCACAATGAGAATTTGCCCCCACTTTCAAATGTTTTACTTAAATAAGTTAGAATTTTGTAAAAAAAAATTATGAAAGATCAAAAGGATAAACAACGCAGATGTATTATCACAGCCGCCTTTGCTCATATTTACCAAGGGTGCCAATATTATTGGAGGGCACTGTACTTGCAATCTTTACAAACCCTTTAACTGTGGGTTCACTAACAATGAATGGGACACATGTGAAATTGTTACTTTAGCTGCTTTTAACTACAAGACTAGCTAATGTTTTAAAATATTCTGAGAACACAAAAGACAGCAGGCAGTGGCAGTGGGAGAGGAAATGTTTCCCTGCAGGCTTTGTGTGCACATAACAAACTCTTATGGGTAATAAATAACAAACAACCGGAGAGTAAAAACAAAAGCATACGTCACAGCATCAAGAGTGATACCAAACACTCTCCACACAACTGTCTGGAACAAATCTATTCCCAGCATGCATCACAGAGAGCGAGAGAGGGGTGGCAGAGGACTCAGTCTGAACATCATTATGCTCTCAGAGAGAAGAAACACAGTTACTGTGTGCAGCAGAGCCATGGCCCACCCACAGTGTGTTCACAGACCGCCTGATGCCGAATGCACACAAACATAATGAGCACTTTCATTCTGGCAGACTCCAGTCTGATTTCTCTTTGTTTTCAAAGTTTTGTATGTGAAAGAGTAAGTACTTTTTATGTCCTTTTTACATGCTTGTACTTACTAAATTAATAACAGTACATTTACCTAATTGCATGCAACTAAACCAAATCCTAACCTTATGGTAATTAAACATTGTTAATTTATTCTACTCACAACGTAATTGTATAACTACACTGTAACAAGGACACCTTAAAATAAAACAACACTTTTCTGCAGATAAATTCTTATTACAAAGTCACATACAAACGTACACTGATAAAATTATACTTTGGACCAATTTTAGAAAAGTACTCTATTATTATTTTTTTTCTTAAATTATATCAATGATTTGGGTCAAACTTTAAACTTTTATTTACTATTAATCAAAAATACGAAAGTAAATTCTTTTACATACAGTATCTCACAGACGTGAGTACACCCTTCACATTTTTGTAAATATTGTATTATATCTTTTCATGTGACAACAATGTAAAGTAGTGAGTGTACAGCTTATATAACAGTGTAAATTTGCTGTCCCCTCAAAATAACTCAACACACAGCCATTAATGTCTAAACTGCTGGCCACAAAAATGAGTACACCCCTAAGCGAAAATGTCCAAATTGGGCCCAAAGTGTCAATATTTTGTGTAGCCACCATTATTTTCAAGCACTTCATTAACCCTCTTAAGCATGCCCATGATGACATCACAGAGCTGGTGGATGTTAGAGAACTTGTGCTCCTCCACCTTCCTTTTGAGGATGCCCCACAGATTACCTTTACCCTCAGCTTTTTAGCAAGGCAGTGGTCGTCTTGGAGGTGTGTTTGGGGTTGTTATCATGTTTGAATACTGCCCTGCGGACCAGGGAGGGGATCACGCTCTGCTTCAGTATGTCACAGTACATGTTGGCATTCATGGTTCCCTCAATGAAGTGTAGCTCCCCAGTGCCGGCAGGACTCATGCAGCACCAGACCAAGACACTCCCACCACCATGCTTGACTGTAAGCAAGACACACTTGTCTTTGTACTCCTCACCTGGTTGCCGCCGAACACACTTGTAACCATCTGAACTAGGGGTGGGCGATATGACCAAAATCTTATATCACGATATGACAAACTTTATATCACGATAACAATATATATCACGATATAGTGATTTATTTTCTTTTAAAAAGGTTTTTCTTATATTAAAATCTTTGATACCATATAATATTCATAATCCTTGTCACCAATGTCAATATCAAACTCATACAAACCTAAAGAGAAAGAGAAAAAAACTTAACTGAAGATAAATAAACAGTCAGTGATGAAAAAAGGATAAGAAACTAATTGCAAGCAATAGGACAAAAAACTAGAATAAATAAGAAACGCTACATACATTTTCTAAATTAATTAATTCTTCACTGTGTTAATTATATCTATCTATCTATGATAGATTTAATTAACACGTATTATGTATAGATTCTATACATATTATAAATATATCATTATTATTGCTATTTTTTATTTATTCTGATTAAAGTTACAAAAGTGATTTAGTCAAGAGCAGTGAGAGATGTTCTAGCAGTGTGCTGTGATTAACATGAACGAATATTGGACCGCTTCCCCGTTAAGACCGAAGTCCGGATCTAACACACTAGGGGTCGACCAATATGTGTTTTTCAGGGCCGATGCCGATACCGATTATTACAGATCAAGTAGACCGATAACTGATATTTTGAACCGATATATGTGTCTGGTGTAAAAATGAAAATTAATGCCAAAATTAATAATAACATGAGCTCTGACAAAAAACGTTCTTTAAATGCTTTTAAACATGTCTTTAATTCTGAAAACTGTTAATAACAACAACATTAAATAAACAGTAATATTAATAATATTAATAATAACATAAGTGCAGGGATCACCCAGAAGCATTCTGTAAACATTTTGTAAAACTTAAAGTAAATGTATTTAGCGTATTGTGTGATTATTCTCAACAAAAGTTGTAATAATTGTTGTAGTTGTATTACGTATATTCTACTGCACCACAGTAATATATTCGGCAAAACCGAACTTATATTTTGACAGGTTGCCATGAGGACCTTTTAAGTTTCTGTAGCCTATGTATATATGATATGACGATCGTTTTACTCAAATGAAACGGTCAAATGCTCATGAAGTGACTGTCCGAGCAGTTCTGGGGATGTTGTTCATGTATTTATGTTCTCATTTAGTGAGACGGCAGATGCTGAAAACACCGTGAGCATCACACGCTCTTCAGAATGTATGTGTGCAGTAAATGAAACCGCACGTCTGTATCATTCATTAACAGAACATGCAGGATTCATATTTAAATAGTGTTTTTGCGGCTTAATATTTATAGATACTAGTCCATAGCGTGAGTCGATTTAAGTGTACTAACCTACTTTTAATTAATTCATCCAAACTTTGACAAATTCCATGGCATTCCGCGTTATACGGTAAATATATGACTGCATTCCGCGATTCTGCCCGCATTTTCCGCATCGCGGACATCATAGGTTATATTGAGGCGTTTTGCAACTTCAGTGTAGTGGATTGTGATTTATTGCTACTTCAGCAACGTCTCTACCTTTGAGAGACAACTGATGCGTGATCACTGAGGCAGCTCCAGTTAGCAAGTGCTTTCGGTGTGAGACTGCCTTCAGTTTTCCGCGTTGATTGGTCGGACTCGTGACTCTCTACATATCAGATGAGCGGTGGGCGGAGATTGCTCTAGATTGGAGTGTTGAGCTCAGACAGGCTGCATCGAGCCAAATAGTGCATTTAAAAATTAAATAATTTCACCTGTATTATTTATTCACCAATAAATAATGTCACCTGTAAATAGTATGTTTGTTTGCATAATAAAAAAATTAATTAAAAAAGTAAAAAAAAATAATAATAATTATCGGCAAATCTGTTTTGAAAATGGCCGATATCGATAATCGTAAAAATGCTTTATATCGGCCAGGCCGATAATCGGTTGACCCCTATAACACACTGTTACATTGCGTTTTCTCTTTCTGCTGGTTACTCGCTCTTAAGACCTAAATCGCTGTGTTTATGAGGATACTTGCAAAGACGAGGATTCTGAAGCATATAAGTGTGTTTATGTAATTGTTCAAAAAACTGCAGTGCTTAAAAACGCGTGACTATGCTGCAGATGTAGTCCCTCGTTTAGGAACAAGCTCCTCGTTTTGTCCTGGCTGGTCATTGTCCACCTGTTTCTGTCTCCCCTTCACGCCCCGTGGTGGGCAGCATATAAAGATCGCAGTCACTCAAATGATGAAAAGGTATTACCGTAAACAATGTAGTTTGCAACACCATGAAATAAACGATAGAACATAATATGAAACGATAGACTTTTTATTTCGTCCATCCGAAATATATCATCATATCACACAGCCCTAATCTGAACCAAATAAGTTTATCTTGGTCACATCAGACCACAGGACATGGTTCCAGTAATCCATGTTCTTAGTCAGCTTGTCTTCAGCAAACTGTTTGCGGGCTTTCTTGTGCATCATCTTTAGAATAGGCTTCATTTTAGGACGACAGCCATGTAGACCAATTTGATACAGTGTACGGCGTATGGTCTGAGCACTGACAGGCTGACCCCCCACCCCTTCAACCTCTGCAGGCATGCTGGATGTACTCATACGTCTAATTCCCAAACACAACCACTGGATATGACGCTGAGCACATGCATTCAACTTCTTTGGACGAATATGGCGAGGCCTGTTCTGAGTGGAACCCAAACCTGTCCTGTTAAACCGCTGTATGGTCTTGGCCATCGTGCTGCAGCTCAGTTTCAGGGTCTTGGCAATCTTCTTCTAGCCTACGCCATCTTTATGTAGAGCAACAAATCTTTTTTTTCTTTTTTTTATCCTCAGAGAGTTCTTTGTCATGAGGTGCCATATTAAACTTCCAGTGACCAGTATGAGAAAGTGAGAGTGATAACACCAGATTTAACACACCTGCTCCCCGTTCACACCTGAGACCTTGTAACACTAACGAGTCACATGACTAATTGGGCCCAATTTGGACATTTTCACTTAGGGGTATACTCACTTTTGTGGCCAGCGGTTTAGACATTAATGGCTGTGTGTTGAGTTATTTTGAGGGGACAGCAAATTTACACTGTTATACAAGCTGTACACTCACTACTTTACATTGTAGCAAAGTATCATTTCTTCAGCGTTGTGAAATAAAAATATATAATAAAATATTTAAACAAATGTGAGGGGTGTACTCACTTCTGTGAGATACTGTAAGATAAAACTGAAACTATTTTGTTAGTCAGTGTTTAATGTATATACAGTACTACTATAAATAAGGCAACTTTTGAAAGATTACAAATATGTAAAAAAAATCGTTGTTCACTAAAAAGACAATAAACTGTTCATTTTCAGTTGTTCTATGTAGAGTGTGATTTGCTTGTAGCTTCAAACTGAATAAAACAGGTTTAAACAGAAAAAACATGATTTTCTACACTGCATGCTATTATGGTATCAATTATTACATATAGACTTTACATTAAAAAGGAAGCAGTCTATGAAAAGCCAATTTTCATGTCAGTCAAACTATCTTTTTCTGTCTGAGTAAGCAGTTCTTGGCTAGAATAACCTGCAAAGTGGACCAGAGTTCAAGCTGATGGTAAAAGTCTATCTGAGACTTAAACATTCAGCCTTCCTCGCTGTTTTTATGAAATCATAATGCTGTGACTCATCTCCAATCACGCATTTCTCGCAAACCCAGGCTACATCATGCCAACAGATGATTTAACAATCTAATATTAACCATGAGATTCAAAAGATTCAAGAAGAGAGGGACCTTAAATGCCAAATACAGCAGTGAAGGGGTGGTTTTACTGAGGTATCCACATGTAATTCCCATAGGAACAGAAATAGTGAACTGGTTGACACTGCCACCATCAAACCCCCTGAGACCTGGCTTACATTACACATATCCTGTAATCTAAAAGAAAGAACAACATATCAGAGGTTCAGGAATCACATACCACCAAATATAACACAGATACAACCTCCCCATTCAATGATTTAAAGATTATCTGTCCAGCTTCATAGACAGTTTGGATTTCATTACATGATCTCATCATTCTATTGAGTGTTATCATAGTCTTATGGGAAATCATGAGCCAGATTCACAAGTATATTTACAGTTGTTTTCAATTGCTAACATCCTTTTGTCTAATCTGTAGTCACATTTTTCAAAACTCTAAACACAATTAGCACAATATCTGTCTGTTGCGACCATACCATTAACACAATTCATGTTGTTTCATCTTCTACTTCTGCAACAACAGCAGATCAAATGTATTGAAAAAAATGTCTCTATATAAAATATTGTAACAACTGATTAGCATTTTTAAGATCACTGAAATAATTAGAAATAGCTGATTCCAGTCTCAGTTGGAGGAATAGTCTGGCGGTTAGTTCTTTTTATTACATCAACAACATAGACTAAAAAAAAGACCTCTTTGAATTGTTTTGAAGATGCAGAACAACACAGAATCAGAGTGAGAGGGAGAGGAATAGTTGGATCAGAAAAAGGGACAAGAGGTAGGGGAGAGGAGTGAGAATGTGTGTTGGACTTAGGGCTGGGCGATATGGCTGATAACTGTATCATGATATCAGTGTTTCATATCGGTCGATATCGATAATTATTGATATTTTTTATGACCCATTTAAAATAAGGACCAGGAGAAAAATATATTACATTTAATTTTTTTTATTTTAAACTTAACCTTCCTCTGATCATAATCCCCTCAGTTATTAAGACAGAAATGTCAACAACCATGGAAAACTCAAATAATTAAAATGTAAACATAAGTCTAAAGTCACAATGAACACTTAAAAATTATCTCTTAACATTTGTTGTTGGTTGAATACGGCTGTGCTCAAAAGGGTGAGCGCGGCAAAGGTGGTACATCAAGTTCATGGTATTACTAGTCTTGGCGGTGTGAGATTACAAATTTTATTTAAATGTTCACTTCCTGACTAAGAACTTGTCAGGCAATGCAGGTGCTTGAGATCGTTTCCTGACCATTGAGCTTGAGACAGCTGTGCCTTTGTCTCTATGATAATGGTAAGTAGACTTAGACTTCAGTTCAGCATTCAACACAATCATCCCTCAGCAGCTCACTCACAAATTGGCCCAGCTGGGGCTCAACACCTCTCTGTGCAACTGGTTGTTGGACTTTCTGACCGGAAGACCTCAGGCAGTACGGGTCGGCATTAACACATCCAGCACCATCACACTGAACACAGGGGCCCCCCAAGGATGTGTGCTGAGCCCCCTCCTCTTCACTCTGCTGACCCACGACTGCACACCGTCACACAACTCAAACCATTTCATCAAGTTTGCGGATGACACGACTGTGGTGGGTCTCATTAGCAACCGAGATGAGACAAACTACAGGAGCGAGGTGAGCCGCCTGGCCGGGTGGTGCAGGGACAACAATCTCTCTCTGAATGTGGAGAAGACGAAGGAGATTGTTGTTGACTTCAGGAGAGTGCACACTCAGCATGCTCCTCTGACCATCAACGGTGCGACTGTGGAGAGAGCGAGCAGCACCAAGTTTCTGGGTGTGCACATCACAGAGGACCTCTCCTGGACTAACAACTCTGCAGCACTGGCCAAGAAAGCACAGCAACGTCTCTACTTCCTCCGCAAACTCAGAAGAGCCAGAGCCCCGGCCCCCATCATGTGCACTTTCTACAGAGGCACCATCGAGAGCATCCTGACTAGCTGCATCACTGTGTGGTATGGCGCCTGCAACGCGTCCTGCCGCAAGTCCCTTCAACGGATAGTGAGAGCAGCTGAGAAGATCGTTGGTGTCTCTCTCCCCTCCCTCCAGGACATCTACAGCACCCGTCTCACCCGCAAAGCCCTCAGCATTGCAGGTGATCCCACCCACCCGACACACAGCTTCTTCAGTCTGCTGCCATCAGGGAGGAGACTGCGGAGTCTCCAGGCGAGGACCAGCAGACTGAAGGACAGCTTTATCCATCAGGCTGTCAGGAAGCTGAACTCCCTCCCGTCCTTGCCCCCCCTCCCCTCTTTTACCCCACGCAACACTGAACTCTGACACTACGACCCCCCCCCCCAATGTCCATACCCCCAGCCCCCCCCCCTTACAACCGTGACCCGCACCAGTCACTTTATGCAGCACTGGAATGATCTCTACCTCATCCAGCATTGTCTATACACGTGGATTCTACACATTTAAACAATTCAGATAGGTTCTCTATAATTATTTATGGAGCAGATAAAATACATATGACAATTTCTTAATCAATTATTATTTTGACTTAACCCTTTTCTTTATTTAAAGGCTGAAATGTGGGGTTTACATTTGTATTCATCTTTTTCAAAGCTTTATTGGAACATTTACATTAGATATTTGAACATGCTATTAAACTGTTGTCAGTCAAGTTATCATTTCAAATCTGCCTGTGGATAGTGTGGGACCAGAGCCGATCCTAGACTTCTGGGGGCCCTACGCAAAACTGTGTTGACCGAGGGTGGGGGTGGGGGCTCGAGTGGTTATAAATGAAACGCATTTGTCCGTGTTTCACTCCGTCTTGAACCGCACGTTCCGTGGCTCGCTATGCTTTCAACTCGTTGTTTTAGTCTCGAGCAAGAGATTTACGACATTCACGTTACATGATTTGACAGATTTTTACGTAGAAGGGGTGACAGCACCGCATTACAATAAATTACCATTCATATTTTCATAGCCGTTGGCCAAATTCTAAAACAAAACTAAAATGAAATCATCTTAGAGAGCAAGGGGGCCCCCTGGCGTTTCGGGGGCCCTATGCAGCTTGCGTATTCTGCATATAGGGAGGCTCGGTTCTGTGTGGGACCATTTTGGGAACACCAAGAATGACCAGGGTGTCATTTGAATATTGCCGTAAAAAACTGCTGCTAAAGAGTGAATACATAAGGGATAATGCACGGCTAATTTTACATTGAACGATTGCATTAAGCACGACATGAAGGCAAGAACTACCTGACACGAAGCTACTGCTCATTAGCTCAGCATTCTGCCCGCTTCAGATCAGAAAGAAATGAAATCACGTTTATTTGAATTCATTTATTATACATTTTAGCAACTTGAATTAATTATTCGATCGAGAGAGAGAGAAAGAGAGAGAGAGAGAGAGAGAGAGAGAGAGAGAGAGAGGGAGGTGACAGTTCCCTGTGTGAATTGGCCTATACCTGCGTCTGTGCATCTCTCCAGTAGTTATTTAATCTATTTCATTAATAAAAGTCACAGGGCAGTGTTCTCAAGAAGTGTGTGTCCTCCTGTTTGTACATGTGCGCAGCGCAATCTCTGATCTCACAAACCAAAACATTAGACATGATTTTCTCAGGCCACATTTAAAATCATATGAATTGTTATAAGATAATTCAAATTCATACGTATGGTTGATAATTGATTATTATAGTATTTCAGTTTATTTAAATCAATAACAGTTTACCCTGATGGATCAAGCTAATATTAGTCGTATATTAATAATACTTATAGTTATTCACTATCCCTGTGTCACGGTGCTGCACGGGGATCCAGGAACGAGGAGACGAGGATTATGACAAACAGGGGTTTTAATGTTGCACAGACGGAGGAGACATAGGAACACAGGTAAGGATGTTGACATTAACATTAGCGTAGACATATACAATAACCCACAGGAAACATGGGGCAGAGCAGACTATAAATAGGGAGACTTAACAAGACACACCTAGAACTAAATCAAGACACAGACGGGGACTAATAACCTAATGATAAGAGGAAACAGGAAGGACCAAATATGGGCACATAACACAAGGGTAAGGAAACACAAGACAGAGGGAGACAAAGTCTGACATTACCCCCCCCCCCCCTCCCAATAGGCGCGTCCCGCGCAGTATAACATCGAAAGGGGAGGGGTGGGTGGGTGCTCTGGAGGCCTCAAGGGACCTGGAGACAGGGCAGGTGGCCTCCAGGGCGGTGCCCATTCCGGGACCCAGGCGGCCATGGCGGATCAGGGGACTCAGGCGGCCATGGCGGATCCGGGGACTCAGGCGGCCATGGAGGGTAGCCCCCACCAAAAAATTTATTGGGGAAGCTCATCATCTCTGGGGGGCGCTCAGGAGGCGCGGACGTCGGGGGGCGCTCTGGAGGCGTGGAAGGCGAGCTGGACAGGGCCAGCAGAGGCCAAGGTGAGCTGGACGGGACCAGTGGAGGCAAAGGTGAGCTGGACGGGACCAGCGTAGGCGAAGGTGAGCTGGACGGGACCAGCGGAGGCCGAGGTGAGCTGGACGGGACCAGCGGAGGCCGAGGTGAGCTGGACGGGACCAGCGGAGGCCGAGGTGAGCTGGACGGGACCAGCGGAGGCCGAGGTGAGCTGGACGGGACCAGCAGAGGCCAAGGTGAGCTGGACGGGACCAGCGGAGGCAAAGGTGAGCTGGACGGGACCAACTCTTGGGGGCGCTCTGGAAGCACTGACTCTCGTGGGCGCTCGGGTAGCGCTGAATCTCGTGGGCACTCGGGTAGTGCTGAGTCTCGGGGGTGCTCTGGAAGCGCTGAACTGGACAGTGCCAGCGGGGACGAAGGTGAGCTGGACGGGACCAGCGGAGGCAAAGGTGAGCTGGACGGGACCAGCGGAGGCAAAGGTGAGCTGGGCGAGACCAGCGGAGGCAAAGGTGAGCTGGACGGGACCAGCGGAGACAAAGGTGAGCTGGACGGGACCAACTCTTGGGGGCGCTCGGGTGGTTCTGACTCTCGTGGGCGCTCAGGCGGCACTGACTCTTGTGGGCGCTCGGGCGGCTCTGACTCTCGTGGGTGCTCTGGAGAGCTGGACGGAACCAGCGGAGACGAAGATGAACTGGGCAGGACCAGCAGAGGAACTTGAGAGCACTTGCGAGGAGGCGGCACTGGAGGGCGCTGGCGAGGAGCAGGCACCGGAGGGCGCTGGCGAGGAGCAGGCACTGGAGGGTGCTGGTGAGGAGCAGGCTCTGGGGCTGGGCTCCAAACCATCCCCTCATAATCCATTATCAAGCCCAGGGGTACCAGGGGGCGCTCAGGTAGCGCGGAACTGAACGGAACCAGCGGAGACGAAGACAAGCTGGGCGGGACCAGCGAAGATGAGCTGGGCAGGACCAGCGGAGACGAAGATGAGCTGGGCGGGGCCAGCGGAGACACTAGGAGGCTGGTTTCGACTCGGGACCGGAAACTTCCCAGACACCGGTAGATCCCCTCTCTCCAACACAATCCTGTGGTGTCTGGGAGATCCATAGGGCGCTGGTAATTTGTCCCGAGCCGAAACAGATGGAGGATTGCCACGAAGGGGAGATTCCGCCGGCTAAGGGCGAAGGCGCAGGTGGCGAACTCCATCGCCTTGAAGGAGGATCTGTTTGATTCTTCCTTCTTTAGGGGTCCGTTCATCTTACAGGGTCAGATATTCTGTCACAGTCGTGTCGTGTAGGAAGGGCACCGGAGACTTCAGGTAAGATGAATTGCTTTTACTGAACTCAATACAGGCAACACAATGTAATAGACGAGGATGAGATAAACACTGAAGACTTTACTGATAGACAGATACAGATGACATTCACATAGACATTACCATTGACATTAACATTAGCGTAGACATATACAATAACCCACAGGAAACATGGGGCAGAGCAGACTATAAATAGGGAGACTTAACAAGACACACCTGGAACTAAATCAAGACACAGACGGGGACTAATAACCTAATGATGACAGGAAACAGGAAGGACCAAATATGGGCAAATAACGCAAGGGTAAGGAAACACAAGGCAGAGGGAGACAAAGTCTGACACCCTGTTGTAGTATTATTCATAAGTAAAAAGTTTTTCACCATGTTTCCAAATTCTCTACCCCAGTTTGATAAGAAATTTAAAGAATGTACAAACTGAAAACATTAAAAACTTGTGTGATCTATTTCCATTAGTTATTTTCAAAAGAGAAATACTGTCATGGATGTTTACAGAGCAGTGGTAACCTTTTTTAATTCTAATGGGAGAGATGGACTTTTGTTTGTCTTTTGTTTATTATTATTTTGTCCTGTATTGGTGGTTACTGTGTTATTTCTGTTTCAAAACCAGCAATAAATAACCCTTTAATATAAAGTATGCTCATGTGAATTTATGCATTAGTAATGTTGGGAAATAAATAAATGCATAATAATCATCAAAATCGTAAAACCGTGATTATTCCTCAGACAATAATCGTATCAACAAAATCTATAACCGTTGCATCCCTACTCATAACCATGATAATTTTGGTCACTATAATCGTGATGAGAAATGTTCATACCGTTACATCCCTAATGACATGGCAGAACGATTGAGTGAGAATGTTTTCACTCTTTTCTTTTTTTTCAACACGTTGACAGTTTTTCTCCATATCCTGTTTGAAAACTCCCTCAGTGCCAAGCACTTTGTTCCCAGAGGCAATCTTTGTTTTTACATTGGTTCATTTTGATCTGACTTGAAATTAAGTGTTCATTACAGAGATTGAGTTTGAGTGGGAGACGTTTGTGTCTTTATATCTTAATTTTATGTCGCTATTTTAAATCTTTCATGTTACACATGACATGGATGTCCAAAGTTTGAGTCCATGTTCTCCCAAGTCCAAGTTCAGTCATAACTAAAGTCTGAGTACAAGTATCCCAACTCTAATATAAAGATCTGAAAATGCATGCCATGACATTTCTAAGATTGTATATATAAGGCATATGCCATACTTCATGGAAATGACCACTGCTGAGGACTTTTGGCATGATTCCACAGCAACAGTTACTACTCTGGGCTTCAGGAATTTTAAAATGCATTATTTTTTAAGTAAAGTAAAAAAAAATGTCTTGTGGCTTCTACAGAAGGGTATGCCATCGAGAAGCACCCTGGAGCTAATGGTAAGTGTATCTTGAAACGTTCACTGAAAACTATTTCTCTGACAATAAAACAAATGGGATTTTGCCTCTCGTAACTCTGTTGTTGCACTATATAACAGTTGTGAACCATTTTGATTTCTTTGTGAGTTCAGTTTCTTTGTCAGCATAACATGTTTTTATACTAACAGGGTGTATAAATGGGCTTTCTAACTGTTGCCTACTGTGTGGAATCTGAAAACTGGCAGAAAGAGAGATAGACAGGCAGCGAGAAATTAATCCAACATCATTTATTATTCATGGAGACTCTTTGTGAAAACCTGATTCTGCTTTCTCTGTGTCTGTGTGTGTGTGTGTGTGTGTGTGTGTGTGTGTGTGTGTGTGTGTGTGTGTGTGTGTGTAGAGGGCACGTTTGTCCTAAATGACAGTAGTGATCAGGATTGTGCTCATTTTATCACAATTCTTACAGTAATGTACCACACAATGAAACAGTCAAAAAACAGAAAGAAAGAAATGACGAAAGAGATTCTTGACACATTTAGTGGTGAGAGAAAGAGCAGCAATACGATCAAGGAATGAAATTACTGTGAAAAATGAGAGAGAAGGACTATATCAGTCAGTTATCAGTTTAAGAACTAGAATTGTACCATTTTCTGTGTGAGCAGCACCAGTATCTTGTTATGGATCCTTCAATGCAAGTCTGTGGAACCCCCCCCCCCCCCCATACACACACACACACACACACACACACACACACACACTTTATGAAGATTATTGCCTTGTGAAAATCCACAGCCGCATGCGTCCTTATGAAGTAAGGCTAATCACCTACAACAGTAATAGCATATCTCGCCTCAGCATGATTTGAGGTATCATTCATGTCAGCAGCACAAACAGAGCAGCACAAATTCTGCATCAAGGTTTAATACTTAAGGTTAGTGGATTTGAAAAATCACTGAGGCTAAGAATAAGCCTTATCAGCCATGAGCAATAATGAAGTAGAGAGAGAGTTGTTAACATACAGTGTAACACAATTTGTTACCGTTTGGCAATAGTAAAGCATTAAAACAGGGTTAAGATAAGAAGATATGTCTATGTAAATTAATGGTCTATGACATGGTATTATGTTAATATTTAGTCTTTGTTGATGTAATTATTAGTGAATGAGACCCATTGTGTTGTTGCCAGGTGTAATTCAAATATAATCTCTATAATAATAAAATCTATACATATATTGTTGACAAACTTGTACTGAGGACCAATAAACACTAAATGTATAAACAAAACATCTGTTTGAGAAGCTAAAAAAGCTAAAAACTGTCCTGCTGTAGTTCAATGGCAGAGATGCTTTGGACCCTGTCATATTTTCTGACGGGTATTAAAACTTTGCTAAATCCAGGATTTATAACATTTTATGGTGGGACAAGTAAAATGTCCTACTGCTCAGTCTTGTTAGTAAATATGCTTTAAACAGACTTTGCAACACAAGAGACCTTTAAATAAATGATGAGGGTGAATACTTTCTTAAGAAACTCTATAGGCTATATCAATATAATCAATATATGAGACAACATAGAGCACTATATGTAACTAACTCTCAGTTGAGAATATATAAGGTAATTACTCCTGAGCTTTATTTTATTAGTTTCTCTGTTAATGTAATGAGTCTTTTATTTCCGCCTCCATAGTGGAACGTTAATTTCGCATCTAGAAAGGTGGGACTTGTTAGTGAGGCGCACACATGGAAAAGGGAAGTGAAATCTCATGTCACTCTATATCTCCGATGTCATTCTAAAGAAAAGGAGGGGATTATTTAAGCACCTAGCTGGAACGGGAACAAGGTATTGTGTTTGGTATTGTGTAAATGTTTATGTGCATTGACATGTAGGTTAATTTATTCGACTTTAAGAAGTGTTTAAATGTCTATCACTTATGTCATGTGAAGTTACGTTAGCATAAGCCTTTCAGCACTGTTAATACTGACTGAGGTAACGTCATAAAAGGGTTTTTACGTATGGCTATTTGTAATATTGTTTTATATATACAATATATTATTTAATTTGGCCTTCGGCTAATGTTTGTGTTTGTAAGAGCTAATTTTATGTTATTTGTCTGTCCTGTAGCTCTTACGTTGTTTCAAGAAGAAAAGGCTTAAGAAAATAAAGGCTTTTTGAAATATCAGTACGCTTTACCATTGTCTGGCTGGGGTTTCGCTACAGTAAGAGCTTGACCCGCATCGATACTGACGACGTGTTGTCTACAACGGGCTACGGAAGGTCTTCACGGCGCCGGGTACAGCTTTCGCTATCTCGTGTCAGCATGTATTCATCAAGATGCATCCTCACGCCTCGCGCCTGACCTACTTTGGACAGCGGTCTCACGGATTCGGTGCAATGGTCAAGTACAGCCACACTCACGGACATTGATGTGGGACTGTGAGTATTATCCCACTATTATCACAGTCTATATTTCAACTATAAGGCGAACATCGGATGAACGGCTTCTCGGACTGAACATTTAATACTTAACGGCTCAGCAACGAGAACAACAAAAAACTGTGGTTACATTTGCACTCATGCCTGCGTGCATCGACATGTACTCTTTCTGATTAATGACACATAGACATTTTCTTGCACTTTGGATTTAAGAGCTTTGATAACTTTGGTTATTGTGCTATTTACTTTAAATTGATGTTCTGATATATATTTTGTTTATCGTACATAACAAGAGCTTTATCGTATCTGCTAAGGGGTTTTCTTCTGCCTTTAGAGTTTAAAGATTTTAGGTGATAATGTCAGAGTCAGGTAATGAGATAGAGGTGGAGGAGCAGATGGCTGATTATCAGCATGAAGATTTACAAGGAGAAGTCCACAGAATGGTAGACTCGTCAGAGAGACCGAGTTTGAAGGAAACAAAAGAAGCTAAACAACAAAGTTTAACTGATCTCCAAGGCAAGCTAAATAAGGATGATAATGCTCTTGAAGGTCCAAGACGCTCTGAACGCACACGCCATCTTACCGAGAAGATGCGCGCACATCAATATGATGAGGCCAAGAAAAAGAAAAAAGGCTGTATGCCATGTACGAGCAGTGGAAGCTCCACACACGGAAGGCAAGAGAGCAGCTAAAGACTTATATGCCAGAGAGTCAGCTCTGGACTCTCATTGAAGAGCTTAAGAGAGTCAAAGAGGACGTAATGAACGTTTATTATGAAATTCGAAGTCTTATCACACCCTCCACTGACATAAGAAGGAGAGTTGATACATGTGAATCGATGACCACAGAAATCATCAACATTGCCTACAACAGAGCTATAGATGATGAAAGCGAGTTTAATGAGCAGCAGGAAAGACATCGCCTTCATGATCTGCTCCGCCATGACTATGCAAAGTCTGTCTATGGATCTGCAGCTTCTTTGATAAGTCACAGCCAGTCCGACCATTACTCCATAACTTCAGTCATGTCAGCAAAACGTGCGGATGCAGCAGCTGAACTAGCAGTAAAAGAAGCAAATTATCAGATGCTGCTAGAGGAAGAAAGACAAAAGGAATCCATAAGAGAGTTAGAGGAACAACAACGCAAGGCTCTAGAGGCACAAAAGCGTGAGTTGGAGCATTTGCAGGCAGAGAAAGAGATAAGGGCAGCTCAAGCCAAGTTGAAGATCTACGAAAAGGAGATTGATCACAAGGATGCTAACTATGTTAAAAGGGAAAGGAACATGGAAGCAAAGAATGTGCCTGTAACTACAGCGCCCCTCTCTCAAGCTGCATCGCCCCGTTATACAGACATTTCTTCTCTCGCTCAGATTCTTCAAGACAACACAGCTTTAAATAGGCTTCCTGTTCCTGAGCCATTTGTCTTCAATGGTGATCCCATACAATTCATTGAATGGAAGGCAGCATTCATCTCACTTATTGACCAAAGAGTAATCACACCAGCTGAAAAACTATACTATCTGAAAAAATATGTTGGTGGCCCAGCACGGCAGGTTTTAGATGGCAACTTCTACCGAAATGACAATGAAGCATACCGAGACGCATGGGACAAATTAGAACGTCGCTTTGGGCAGCCATTTGCCATTCAGAAGGCATTCAGAGAGAGGCTCACCAACTGGCCGAGAATTTCATCAAAGGATGCTGAAGGACTGAGACGCTTCTCGGATTTTCTGAATGCTTGTCAAGATGCCATTCCTCATGTCAAAGGTCTCAACATATTAAATGACTGGGAGGAAAATCGGAAGCTCGTTTACAAATTACCAGATTGGGCAGCCTCAAGCTGGAATCGACAAGTCACGCAAAGCCTAAATGAAAATCAAGAATTCCCAAGTTTCAAGGAGTTTGCTAGATTCACGTCGAATGAAGCCGAGATTGCTTGCAATCCCATTACGTCCTTTCATGCCCTTCGTTCATCAGATTCTATCACAGAGAAGAGCAATCTCAGAGACGTGAAGAAAAACAAGGCTAGTGTTCTTACCATTCAAACAGTCACTGACAATGAAAATCACAAGTCAGGACAGAGGAAGGTTAAGACTTCATGTATCTTTTGTCAAGATAATAGACACCAGCTTCATGCATGCTTCAAGTTCACTGAGATGGCGTTGGTTGAACGACGCAACTACATAAAGGAGAAGAAACTCTGCTATGGATGTCTT
>QVTF01024899.1:0-44571 GCA_003573665.1 Oxygymnocypris stewartii | reverse complement strand
TCTCTCTCCTCTCTCTCTCTCTCTCTCTCTGTCTGTCTGTCTGACGGCGTCTCATCACACACTTCATCACTGCGATATCTCTCCTCCCCTCTATCTCTCTGTCCTCTCTCGTCTCTCTCTATCTCTCTCTCTGTCTGTCTGTCTGACGGCGTCTCATCACACACTTCATCACTGCGAATATCTCTCCTCCCTCTCTATCATCCCTCTCTCTCATCCCTCTCTCTCTCTCTCTCTCTCTAATATATACAGTATATATATATCATCAAGATCTATATCTCTATGTATCTCTGTCTGTCTAATGCTGTGTATCTGTTTTCAGATGCTCGATTCATCACCGGAATAATAATAAAATGCGACGCTTGTCATTTCTGTTGTAAAAATGAGCTTCATACACAAATAAATATACTGCTTTTATTTAAATAAAAACAATCTGTTTAATATGACTAAATCAGTGTTATTACAGTATCACTGATATACCATTATAGTTTTGATTTTCATCTTTATATTCTGTAAAACAAGTCTAAACTGACTTTCATTTTCAGCTGACATCAGAAATCGTGCTTACGCTACATTTCACAATCGATTCCAGACGGATAAAATCAAGTCCTGTCCTACATCTTCTCTCGTTAAATATCCCGTTTCATATGCTTGTCCGATTAGAACGTGAAATGGGTTTTGACTTTAACTGCTGTTTAACATTCAGTTACTGTAAAGCCACTTTTCCACTGTACAGGCTGTGTGTGTCATTGAAGAGGAACGATCTGATGCTGTTTGATCGGAGGAGTGCTATAGATCTCGACAAGGATCCAACATGACCGTTGCATCTGTTGAGAACAGACATGTGATGCATATATGCAACATAATCATGTTAGAATAAATAGTTCACCTAAAAATGCCAATTCTGGCATAATTTATTCACTCTTATGTCAACACGTATGACTTTCTTGCATGAAACACAATAGGTGACTTTTTCAAGCTATTACAATTAATGATTAACAATTAACAAGGAGACCATGAAAATAAACTCTCATGTTTGTGTCATAATCAGAACAACAGTTTCTATTGATTTATAATCTTTCCCTCCATTAATATACTAACTGAATCAGTAAGATTCATGCATCAGTCATTCAGACTAATATATCATATATTAATATTGCCACAATATTGCTATTTTAAGCAACATAGTTTTTGTTGTTTCTAAAACAGAAATATATTACGCTGTAATGCAACTGATAATATAATACATCAGGAAATAAATGCATGTTTATGAGTTGACATTGTCTTAAATTGTGATTGTAGGTGCAAGTGAAATAACTCTGATGTAATTTCTCAAATGACAACAATCATGATCAGTAATCACGATCAAAATGTTAATAATTGTAATAATCAGTTTAACCGTTTTGCAGCACGACTAATATGGCCAATTTTTAGTTGATTAAAACTGGTTTAATTGTCTGACTGTGAAGAAGAAAAAAACCTCAATCTTTGATTTTGGGCAGAAAACTGCAGGAAAGCCTTTTAAGCGTGTATGACAGCAGGTGTACAAACGCTTCTCAATACAACCCTGCTGAAATACTGTAATCATCTGTTCACAAAAAATCCCAAAATACTGGCGCACATTATGTTCCCAAGTGCATCTCGCAGCACATGCAAAGATGAAGTTTCGAAAAGAAAACGCAATTGTACTAGTGTATCAATAATGCAAAACATTATACTGAAACAATTTTAATCTATTTAGAATATATGTGTATATAAAATGCTTTTGCATCATTTTTTAAGCTTGAGAGCTTCAGTCCTAATTCATCGTAATTAATAAAAAACTGCATTCTTGAAAATCCCTACTTTGTGTTTGAAAAGAAGAAATAATGTAGTACGAGTTTTGAGCAACTCCAGTGCGAATACATGATGACAGTATGTGCATTTTGGGGCAAACGATTCCTTTAATGAGCCGTCTCATTATTATTTTAGTGAGGACATTAGAAGAGCCGTTTGGTCTGAAATCTTAACTTTCAGAAAGCCATGTATGCGGTTGCATCACACCTTCTGTTTCTGTGTGATAACCAATCTCTCAAATTACTGAGCTCAGGAGGCAGACACTTAACGAAGCTGCAGACACTGCACTGGAGCAAAGATAAGTACTCTTTGTCCAAATGACACTCGTCCCTTTCATTACATGCTGTGAGACACAAGTCTCCTCTCCGTATTGTGTCTTTCTTTCCACATCTCTACGTTCTGTCTCTCTCTCTCGTTCCTCCCTAGAAACAATGAGGCTCTTCTGACACTTCATTTCAAGCACTTGTATTGTCTGACAATCCATAGATATCTTGTGTGCGCCTGTCATGCATCGGAGCCGTTTAACTGTAATGGGAGTGTTTTAAGTTATCGATGTTTTTTGCATGTTGCACAGAGAATCCGGAAGCCAATCGGCTCGCTGAGGACAGCGGCAGTGAATCGACTCACTAATGAAATATATTGATCGTTAAATTCAACGCAACTACTAGCTGACTCCAGGGGGAGCACTGTCTGTTTCAATCATGCTACGCTTAAACAAAGGCCAGTACAACTCGTGCATGTTGAGTGTGATCTTATAACAATATTGAGAATAATATAATGTGCTTAGTGCATATAGATTGTTTAATCCAAATCAATTTACTGTAGGGGCGATTTCATGAGTCCCTTTGGAGCAGCTGTGGGTTAAGTGGGTTCACTCAAGTACAGGATGGCGGTAGAACAGAAACAGGGGTCTATAGTTAATGGATTACCTGTAGTGGGATCAAACCTGCTGATTTACAGTTAAAAGCCTGAATGATGATAACAGTAAGTGCCTTCAAGTTATCAAGACAAACACCAGAATTGGCTGAAATTGATTCAACGAAGATATATTTCATCAATCAATCAATAAATCAATCAAAAATAAATAATATAAATAATACATACGGTTTTGCTTAAGTTTAACTTCGTTAACATTAGTATATTAAAAAAAAACAAATATACTACATTTTAAACGCATTTATTAAGCCGTGTTAATGTGAATATATACAATTGTTGATAATGTTAATTGCAATACATGATATTTAATTTATTATAAAATACAAAACAATGCATTAGTATATTTAGAATTAATGCTAATCTATATAAGGGTTATTAGTGTTAATAAAAAAATATAACAAACTAAAATTTAAGCAATAAAAAAATGCTGCAAGGTTAACTTTGTTAACATTTGTAAATTAATAAATAAATATACTACATATTAAAAGCATGTATTAATGTAGGTTAGCATAAATATATACAATTGCTGATAATGGTAATTATAACACATGATTCTTAATTTATTAATGTAGAAATATTAAAAATGCATGAGTATATTTATAAATGAATGTTAACCTAGATCGGGTTTGTTCAAGTTAATTAAAACTAAAACTGAAACTAAAACGACCACTTGAAATTAATATAAATGTTAATCTTTTATAGTTGGCTATTTAAGAAAAATTTCTCAATTCAATTTAGTTTAATTTTATATACTTAAATATAAAAACAAAAAAGGAATTTAATAAATACATACAATTAAATAAAATTAATACAACTTTTACACATACCTATAAAAGAGCAAAAACTACTCAAACATGTCAAAATCATAATTAAATTACTAAAAGTGTAACTAAAATAATAACTACATTTCACTTCTGATTATACCCTGTATAATTTATTATGTGACAAATAAAGAAACCTTGACCTTGAAAATAAAATTAAAATTAAAATAAATATTCAAAATATTAATAAAATCTATAATAGTATCTCAGTGATACTAAATAAACACTGACCTACATTAATAAATGCTGAAAAATGGTATTGTTAATTCTTATTTGTGTACTTAACATATATCTTTATTGTACCTAACTGCACAATTATTGTGATAAAACAATGTTTTTGTTCAAATCTCTGGCAGAAATGATCCACTGACGACGTCTAAACTGGGTCATCATTTGCCCATCATGTCCGCTCCAAACTCTTATAACCTTTCTAACCAAAGTTATTAGCTATTATCAAAATGTCAAACGGTGATCACTAGCTGTCAAGTTTGGCTCTAATTTAGCAGAAGTTTTCCTTCAGTCATGTCTTATTTCATCAAGTGCACCAGTGCTGCTCCCTCCAAAAAAGACTAAATGCATTGCTGCCTTTATTTTCAATGCATCCCGGGCCTGCATGCGTAAACCATTCCTTTTTGTATACACTACGTCTCAAACTCGAATGTCAGAGGAAAGAGAGTGACAAGCATTTCCCTCAGCGTTTGTTTGCAAGGATGATCTTAGCCTGCGGCGGTTAGCATTAATTAAAAAGCTTGGAGGGTTGAATTTGAGTTTGAGCGGATGGGAGGAGAAGCGAAAAGACTTCAGACTCGTGCGAGATGCTAAATTCCTGCAGAATGACAGAACTGATGACTAATTCAGAGCTGTTTTACGTAAGTTACTGGCAGAGTTACATAAGTATTTTCCATCTCAGCACAAACTTGCAGTACTTTGAAGTCAACAGGGTTAAAGGGGTATAAAACCCACACATATACTCACACACACAGACATATGCTGTCAAACACCAGAGCATCAATTCTCTGCAGCCTATAGATGGTTCAACTGTAACCGTTTTGATTTAACGGGAAGAAAAGCAAATTGTCTCTGCTAGCAAATCTACCTTTACTTGCTGATGTTGTCAGTTTTTATATCATGTGGGGACTTTCCTTTAACATCTACTGTTTTTATACAGAGCTAGGGTTATTTTATACCCATAGAAACTGTTCTACAGTTGAATAGGTTATTAAGATGTTATTTTGTATGCTTACTAAGCCATTTTCCTCTTAAGGACCATTTGCTATCCCAATATGCATGGTTTTACAGTCCTTATGGGGGCATTCAGTCCTCACAATGTTGCCAAAACCTCTCACACACACACACACACTCAGGCAAGTCTGCAGTCTCATTACGTGTGATGTGACCCCATTATTGCACATCCCTGAAGTATCGTTCAGCATTGAGTGTCATCCATCAGTTAGTCCTCTAAAACAGCCAAAAGATTTAACGATTTTATCAGACATTCACCATCTACACATCTTCTCCTAGACTGATCATCAATATTCCTTAATGTAAAGCTCTAGAGCCACCCCATAGTATCCAACACACACTCTCTCCATTAAGAACACATACTCGTCTCAAGAGTTTTTGACTTTATTTTAGCCCGATCCATATGTAGCGTGGGCGTAGAGTCATTTACGGGCTATGCCGAGTCTGGTGTTTATAAATAGCTGGACCGAGTATTATTCCCACATCATCAATCACATTGGGGGCACGAGGGAGAGACTCGAGGGGATAGTTCTCCACGCCACACGGTCCTGGAGGGTGTGAGCTGGATGGGCTAATATGGAGGGGAACAGATGCCAGTGCCCGGGGAGCTCGAAGAATGACGGATGGTTCGGGTAGGGCAAATTTTAGCTGGTGTGCTAGCCAGAGTGAACTGAAATATGTAATGTCCATATGTAGAGGGACTAAAGAATTCATTATTTTATCTCGTGCATTTACAGACTTGTTCACTTTTCAACAATTTCTGGCCCGTTTCTGCACATGAATCTATTCAGCTGAAATGTGACATTGATGCAGACACACACTTGACTTTTTTTTATGCCGTCAGCTAACTCCCAAACAAAGAGCAAGGAGCACACACAACACACAGTGGAATCTTTTCATCTTGTAACCATGGCAGTTGGTAGAATACAGTAGGAATCCAGCCGATAACAAAGTGCTTACATAACTATTGCATTGCCAAGCTCGACTCCTACCTTGCGCACCTCTTTCCCTTCTTCTCTGCCTCTCACTTTTGTGTTCCCTTTCTATTTTCTCACTCTGAATGCATTTACGTTATCATTTGGCATTCTAGAAAAGTGCACCTTGCCTTTGGAAAAAGAGATTAACCCCTCTCTTTTGGTTCCCAAGGCGGTCAAATTATCATGTTAAGGCCGCTTGTTTGGCTACATTGACTTCCCACCTGCTTTAACCTGGCAGTCCAAACTGGAAAACATTCATTATTTATCTCCTGCCGGAGAAACCAGTCACCTGCGGTCCAAAAGTAGAAGGCAAGCAAACCTTACCTCCCGCAGTTCATGTGGCCACATCTTTCAGCTCCTTGAGGATTCCTTCCAGCTGCTTGATCACCATCTTCATGTGGCTGCGGATCTGTTCTTTCTGACTGGGGGTCTCAGAGGGTTCCCGGGCTGGAGCTCCGCTCTGGGACATCCTTCACAGGCTGCTCACGGGCCGGGGTTGCGGAGCGCTGAGGGCAGGGGCGAGCCGAGCCACGATCCATGTCTGGGGCCTCCAGGAGCCGCAGTGCTACTGATCCGATCTGGGGCTCGGGCCACGTGGGAAGGGTTCAACATCTTAAATACGCCTGGGCAGCCGAGAGACCTCGCTGGGTCTGGGGTCAATCCTCCTCTTGCTGTGTACGGTGGGGCATCTCGGGACAGACGCGGATGGAACGGAAGGTGCCGGAATCATTGAAGGATGCTTGGGCCGTTAGACCGAGAACACACACCGAACTCCAGGATGAAGAAGTGAAATACGCAAGAAGCGTTGCTAATTTCACCCTATCATGCGTTTAGTGTACACGTGCGAGTCCTTAGGTGCAACTTTGGATGGAAAGCGGTTGTCTATGATGCAGAATTCTTCTGTTCCATGAAGACATGGCAAGGGGAGTTGCACAAGTGACTGATCCACGTAAAAATCCAATCCAGGAAGAAAAAGGAAACTCCCAAAGATGCCGTTCTATCAGAGAAGACCGAAGTGCTTCTTTGTTTTATATCTGCAATGTTCGGAGTAAAAAAAAAAAAGTCACACCAAAAGGTGAAATATTCCAACTTTAGTTTTCCTTGAAATAGATCTGGAAGAAAAGGAGAGAAGAGAATATTAATTCAGCAGAAAACCAGTGATTTTATGTGTGTGTAAAGGTGTGTTTGTCCACTCGTGTCTGAAACGTTAAACCAAGGCAACGGATGTGATGCTTTCAGAGCTATTGCCAAAATTGCAACTACACTTACAATAAGTGTTCTGATGAAGGTTTCACACGTAATCCCCCGCGGGGGGTCACACGGAATGGCGCATCCTTTCCTCCGGGTCAGAGAGCCATTTCTCACCCATTTCGTTAAATGGCTGGATAAAGACGGATCTCAATCTAGTTTCCTTCAATTACAGGTGAAATCCAGTCGTTAGCCTTTCTTCAAAAGCCATCAGAGCAAGTACATTCCATGTCTTTTGCTCCAGGAAGAATTGGAAGAGAATAAAAGAGGATAACTTGACCCTTCAAGGCACAGCCAAAAGAGACAATCTGACACAACACCTGGAAAGACAGGACGGAGGGCAATTTCTCTGTTTGGTCTGCAAACGTCTCTTTTCCTGTCATTTCTTTCTCTCCCTCATGTTCAATTTTCTCAAACACATATCTTGGTGTTCAAGCTTCGGTTTCCTACACAAAATCAATTACAGAGAGCAAAAAGAGACCAAGAACAACAGATAAAAATGAACATGCTCACTAAATTGAATCCTACCAGCCCCCGTGGAAACGCACTTCATAAGACAGTGGTTTTTGGCATGCTTTCTCGCTCTCACCTCTTCCCTGGTCAGTGGTAGAAAGTGCGTGCAGGTTTGCCTTTCCTCTCTCCTGAGGAATGACGGGCATACAGTTTTTCGGTTCTGCTGTGCTCGGCTCATCCTTCCCGTTTTGTTGCTCTGTCAGTCACCATCACGCACGCCGTCTTCCTCACAATCACCCCCACTTCTCTCTCTCCCGTTCCTACACACAATCCTACTCTTTTATGTCTTTCCTTTCAGTGTCCGTCAGAACCGTCAGAAGGAGGGTTCATTCAGAGCTGTCCTTCAGAGAGAAAGTGAAGCAGCAGCGGAGGAGGAGGAGGAGTGAGGGAGGAGGTGTGTGTGGATGAGAGACTGGCCCCGATTCCTCTCTTTTCAAGCCCCGGCAGCCTCAGCTTCTCCACTCCTGCTTGGAATCCTGGAAGTCCTCGGATGCTCTTGTTGCTGCGGCGACCGTTTCCGCCTCACATTCCGTCTCTCGGCTGTGGAGCAGACACCTCCTGTCGCCGTGACGACAGCCTGTAACTGAGGGAGGGATGCTGCCTTTGCCTCCGATTCGAAACCCTGTGGATACACACACACTCCTCTCTCCTCTCTCTTTCATTCAGTCCCTCCTGCCAGATGGAGGGGGAAGAGGCTGGAGTTTATGGACAGGCTTTGGCTGCTAGTGAAGACGGCTCTCACGCCTGACTCTGGGGGGGGGGGGGGGGGGACTGTGAGGTTTAAAGAGACAGTAGCGAGCTTCACACTTTATCTCTTTTATGTCTCTTCTTCTGTTTATTCATAACCCTCCATTTTATTTATGGGCGCCTATAACCCTTCACCCAATATATGTTTATAAATATCATACAGTTCTAGTTTTTCATGAGTATCATCAAATGTTGCAAAATTGCACTAGATACTGAGACTTGATTTCTAATATGCATTTTCTATTTTCTTTTTTTTCTTTTAAGCACAGATCTAACAAGCATATGATGGTATGATATATAAAGGTATATTCTCCACAAATAAATATTTAGAAATATGTCAAATATGTCATGTCTCAAAAATTATTGTTGCTCAAGACTTTATTTTCATGCAATGGCGTATTTTATTTATTTGTTTCCCAAAATAATTCAAGTGAATTCAAGGTATATTATATTAAATAATTGTATGTCTTAAGAATGTATTTCTTGTTCCAAAGATATTTAAATATTTGGTTATACTTTAGATTTGGGAACACTTATTCACTATTAACTAAGATTTAATAAACTCCTAATTCACTGCTTGACTATAGTTATGCGTGTGCTTTATAAATACTAATAAACATACGATATGCTATTATATATTATATGCTATACTTGTTAGTAGTGCTCCCTAATCTAAAGTGCTACCAGATATTTTTACTGTAAATCAAAATGAAAGACTGATTAGTGACTCTTTTGGAAATAAATCTCAGGCTCGATTCGGACCCCTGATGGAGGCTTACTGTAATCTTGTGTTCGTTCATCACTCACAGGCTCTGACAAATTGAGAAAATGATTCAGAGTAAAATATTCCCTTTTGTATCATCCTCTTGATCAATAAAACCTTTCCCCTTCATTAATACAATGTGTTCACTTGGCTTCAAACATGTGTTTAGCAGTGTGTTTTCAGAAAACTGTATTGACTTTCCTCTTATTTCTTTGTATTTTTTCTTCTCCATAAATTTCCACAGCTAATAAATTCAAACCACTTTGTGTGATGACTCAACTCAAACTGTTAATTTCAGTCTAGGAAATGTGAACTCGTCGTATTTGCATATGCATTTTGATCGGTCACTTCCTTCACATAATTTGCATACATAATTTTGATTGGTCATTTATTTCTTGCATCTATTTTACCCTCCGTCCAGCAATGATATAAGTATGAATCCTACACTTACCTGTATAAACTTACCTAACATAGTCGCTCGCTACCTCTCAAAGGCTGATATTCCCTTCAGGAAATGCAAATCGTGTTATGAGTTTATTATGCATTTAGATGTGACTTAATTAAGGGCTATTGATCTACATCTGTGAAGAGTGTGATGCTGAATTCTCAGTTTACAAAAGCAAATGTGTCCCAACGGCAGTGTGCTCTGCGTATCTGTGTAATAAAATTATCTACAATGCTTCGGGTGCTTGAATTCGCTTATACGTAAAGCCAGTGTGTGTAGTGTGAGTACGTTCACGTGTAAGGTCAGTGTGTGTGTGTGGGTCTGTGTAGGTGGAGGCTGATGTGGCATTACTCTCACAGATCCACGTAGAAAGCATGTAGGCTTGGAGGAGTGGTTGCATTGCACAGAAAGATGTCCTTGCGATGTGCCTTTAAAAGTCATAGATCATTGCAAACTCTCTTAAACACTTTCACAGCCCTGTTTAGTGTAATTTGGCATCTAATGAACAGCGATAACGGAGTGCATTCGTAAGAATCGTCGACAGACA
This sequence comes from Oxygymnocypris stewartii, assembly GCA_003573665.1. Lineage (NCBI taxonomy): Eukaryota > Metazoa > Chordata > Actinopteri > Cypriniformes > Cyprinidae > Oxygymnocypris > Oxygymnocypris stewartii. The sequence goes on along the minus strand of QVTF01024899.1, from coordinate 34,499 downwards.
TGAGCGGCGTTTGACTGTCGTCGTCATCTCCGGCGATATTTCTTTAACGCTAAGGTCATTCTGTCTGCTGGGTTTTACTAGCCGAGCTGGAGAGAGGCCAAGGAAATATCAGCCCCACTTAATATTTCTGTCCTGGATTTATTGCACCTGGCCCGATTATGGAGAAGTTTTATAGAACGCAATATTTTTCTAGCAGGGCCGCACGCTCGTGCTTTCACAAGTGTACCTCCAGAGGATATCACTCGGGTAATGTGGTACTACAGAGATAGTGGAATAAAGAAGTGCTCGGGAAGAAGAAAGCGGCCCGTGGGGTTTATTTGACCACTTCTGTTTACACAGCAATGAGCAATCAAACCCCAGTTATTTGATACTTCAAGATCAAGCGTCTTTTTATGTCTCTGTTTGTGTGTGAGGAAATAAGAAGGATGTATTTTTTCTCATAAACCAAAACTTGAGGGACCCAGCCGGTCGATAGAGGCGTTGTTTCTTGGTCAGAATAGCCACTCGTCCGTCACAGCTGGAGTTTACTACTGGACAGGAACTGCACGCTTATCACTGATGTTTTAAAACACAGAAACGATGAAGCCAACTTCTTCTTGCTTTGGAAACCTATGACTCTCCTCTCCACAAGGTGGCACAGTGGCGTAGAGAAGACTCTGGAAACACACAATAGAGCAACACAGCGGCCACACAGAGAGACCTGCGGAAGAATCTTCATCTGTTCATGTATGAGAATGTGTGGAAATCATTGTGTAAATGTATCACTGAATATATACTTAGCCATGTTTTATGGATGAACTGTTTGGTAAATAAATATGAATAAAATATGTGTGCAATGCATAGGTGTTTTAGAAAATATGAGAACTTTTTTACATTTGAGAAGTATCCTATTTGCAGTTTCGGTTTCTTTAATTTCAGTTTACAAATATATACTGCAGCAAGGGTTATTATATATAACTAAAACTAAAACACACACACACACGTATATATATATATAATATATATATATATATATATATATATATATATATATATATGCGTGCGCATGTGTGTGCGTTTAACACACATTTACATATATTGCATTAATATTTTACTAAATATATGTTCTGTAAATATTTAAATTATTTTATTAAATATTTAAACAGAATTAATGAAAATGTTATAGACATAGGCTATTCTTTTTTTAAGCAACAATTCAAAAAATATATAAAAAATTAAACTATCTAAAACTAAAACTAAAATGTAAAATATAGAATACCAAAATCTAATAGTATCTAAATGATGTAAAGCACAATTAAATTGTATTTTATTTTTCCTTTATACAAACACATTTACACACAGGAAACATGATATACTGCATTTAATATGTTTTAAGAGTCTTCCTAATAATTCAATAAATTCTGATTGGATGAGGCACTTTAGTTGACAACCATAATTATGTCTCTTAAATAAATGTGCATTCCTTTGACTGAACATTCTATATTTATAAAGTTCACGAACTAGCTAAAAGCATGTTTTGTTTTCTTAAATGTTATTAATATGTAAATATTTCGGGTTAGGGTAGGTTAGGGTGGTAACACTGTATTATAAAGACCAGTTGTCACTATGAACTAGTTGCTTGTATATTACATAAACATGTTTATTAGTACATATAAAGCACATGTTACAATGCAGGAGTTTGTTCGGGGAAAACTCTTTGTTAATAGATAATGTGTGTTCCCTATTCTAAAGTGTTACTGTTAAGGTAAGAAACAATCGGTTCCTTCGATCATACTGCTGTATGAAGGCAATCGCCACCCAAGCCTATTGTACAGTGACTTTACCACGGTTAACCGGGTTTTACAGCACTATACTCCCCACGATACAATCACTATAACGCATCCTCCAGCAGCAGCTTATTGCTTTCTTGACCTCCTCACATTCACCACTCATCGCTCTCCATGTTTGTCAGATGAATGTGTGACTGAGCGAGAGGCTGGTCGTGATGGTCTTATTTCGTGTTTGTTTTCAGGACAGGTAAAAACAGAAGCCATGCTGTGATGCTTTACCCCATCTGCCCTTCTTCACAAACTAGTGCTCAGTGTTGGGGTAACTATACTAGTTACATGTAACGGAATTACGTAATTTAATTACAAATTAAATGTCACTGTAAAAAATGTGTAGCCTAATTAAATTAGAGCTAAATGTTAACGATTACAAAGGGGGTCACATCTGAATATTATCGCACACATATTTGATTGATTTCTTTTCCAAAGTGCATTGACTGCTTTAAGACACGAGACACTATATTTCAAGAGCTTAGGACACAGAATAGGACACATGCTTATTCCATAACTGTTTATTTCCTACTTGGGTTTATGTTATTTTCCTGTTATAACTATACAAAGATAAGATTTTAAAAACAGTATCATCGCTATTAAACTATTTATGACTCTCTCTGTGAAAACCCAGCTAAAGTTATTGTTGTGAGATTTGCTGTTTTCTACAAAAAAATCATCCTTCATAAGGTAAAGACCATTCTGTGAAAATGTAATATTTATATCTTTAATATTGACTGAGTAAGGTCTTGTCAAATATTGAAATTAATGGTAGAAATCAAACTTGGATGCTCGTTATCTCATAATTGGATTTTGAGACTTTAGCCTGGATTTCACAGAGAGGGTCACATATAGTATATTGTGATTGTAAATCTGTATTAACCTCAGAACGATCTCAAAGTAAAAAGAGCTGCTAAGGTTCGATTTTGTGGCGGCTGTGCTTTAAACATTGAATGATTATAATCTTAATTAAAGTGATGAAAGATTCTGAAGTCTGACAGTAATCAGTGTTGGGTAATAATGTAAGGTTAACCCGGCCTGCTTTACATGTTTCAAAATGATTGACAGTTGAACATTTATAAAAATATCAAAAGTAATCAGTTACATCACATAAAAAATATTGAAATAGTACACTACGTATTGATAACACCTTCTTTTGATATTCCACTTTAGACATTTAACTAACAGTAAGTAACTTTGCGACTACATGTCAACTAGCAATCATTAGTGTAATTAATAGACTATCTGCTTAATATCCTCTAACATGTTATTTTGATTGGTCCACAACATATAACATACTGACTATGAGCAACTTTGCAAGTATATGTCATCTTATTACTAACCCTACACTTAACAGTCTACTCTGAGAGTTAGTAGACATGTAGTTGCAAAGTTACTTATATAGTTAGTAGAATGTCTAAAGTGGACTATCAATATTACATATTTTACATTTTACATATTACATTTCCAAAGTAACCTGCCCAACACTGCTAGTGCTCAGAGAGGCCGCTCACTTCATTCACCCGCTCGCTCTTCTTCTCATCTTCTCGGTGTCCTTGCCAGGTGCAGGGGCTCCCTGAGCTCCGCTGTTTGCCGAGGGCGATGTGTAGAGCTCACCGATAGACGCCGCATCGCCAATCAGACCTGGCTTCCCCACCGGAGCGCTAACGAGCCACGGCAGCTCATTGGTCATTCTGTGGGAGTCCCATCACATTTCTCCCCCGGTCTGGCGTCGTTTAGAGCCACGCGGCCTTCAGGAAACTCAGCTTACAGCGGTTATGCAAAGCTTAAGAAGCGGACTGCATGAGGAATATCAGTGCTGAAGTATGCGATGCGATGTGGCTGTGACAGATCTTTTGATTCGCATCTCGCATCTCGTGCAAATATAATCAAGGGCGAGACATCACTCAATATCATCGCTATGGAGACCAGAGCAAATGTTCGGCCGTTCTAGCGCTCTACACTTAGATAACGTCTCGTTTTGCCACACTTGGCTTTAGTAAATAAAGAGATTTACTACTTTTGACTGATACAGTCGGTGTTGTAGTAACTAGACTTCTGGGAAGGAGGCAGTGTGGATGGGTTAATGTTTGGTGTGATTATCTTTTACAGTTACTTTTTGCTATTATTATATGTGACCCTGGACCACAAAACTAGTCATAAGAGTCCATTTTTCAAAATACATCATCTGAAAGCTGAATAAATTAGCTTCCCGTTGATGTATGGTTTGTTAGGATACACTGTAAACAACAAAAAAAAGGTTTTGCGGTTTCAACTTAATTTACAGTTAAATACCGGAATTTTATGAACGATATAATGTTAGTATACCAACCTATTGAAGTACTGAAATCTGTTTTGTACCTTTGTAAAACACTGATAACCACCAATAGTCACATGATGAAACACAAGCCTATCACAAGCAGCTTTTAAATATTAACATATATAGAAGGTGCACGGTGTCATTCACACAAACATTAAACTCCATCATGGTAACACAAAACTTACATATGCAATAATATTCATTTAACAACATTAGAAGTAACAAACAATTGCTAATGCATAAACTGATAAGAAATACTAAGAAGAAACAGTTATTTGAACCAGAAAAAAATCATCCAATTTGAAATGTAACGCAGGGAAATCTGTGAATGCCAATTTACGGTTATTTACTGTAAACTATACATTCTTTTTCCAAAAACGGTATACTACCGTAAAATTACATGTCATTTAAAAATAAAAAAATCACCGTATATAGTAGGGGAACTTACCGTTAACCATTTGACAGGTTTTTACTGAGTGATAGGACAGCATTTTAAATTAAGTCCTTAGCAATGCATATTACTAATCAAAAATATATTTACAGTAGGAAATTCCTTCATGAACATTATTTTCATTTAATAGCCTAATGATGTGTGGCATAAAAGACAAAATCTATAATGTTTACGCATACAAATTTACAGTTGGCTTTTGCTATATATACCTGTGCTACTTATGACTGGTTTATGCTCCAGGGACACATATTATTATAGTTAGATCATCACCCTCATCATATAATCATCATCTCGCATAACAGTATGACTTGCTATAAAGCTGTTTTGAAGCAATGTATATTGTGAAAAGCACTATACAAATAAATATGACTTTAAAAATAGTGTTCTCCCCAAAATAAAATAGATTTGTATGATTTACTCTCTTCTTATGACCTTACGGCTTCATCTTGAATCTGACCTTTCACATTTAAACTTTTTTAAATTACTAGTATTGGTATTGTTTCCCCATTTTCTTTATACTCATGTTTTCTTTCTAGAAATGAAATTAATGCATGCAGGTCAGCCTTAGAGTGTGCCTTCGTGAATCAATATGGAATAACATAAATGCAAAAGAGAATTGTATAGTTAATATCTAGATATCAAATAAATGCATGCTAGTTACCACAGTATGCCTTAGCTGATCAATATCAACAATGAATGCAAACACAGACTTATACCTAATATTTGAAGAACATTATTTTTGTGAAAAGTTTTAGTATAGAAAGTTTGGAGCCAATCATATATAAAAAAAACTCAATAGCAGTCCTCTAAATTAAATCAGATACCAAATCCTAGAGATTCACAATGGAAAGATATTATAGAGCATATAATGTATGTTAAATTTCAGCAGTCACACATATCTTCACAGTAGCTCGGGGGGTTATTCTGCAGCTTTGCCCTCTAGAATATTCTTGGTAAAGCAGGTCTGGGTGTCAGGCTGAAGGAAGGGGAAGTCATCTCACTTATCAGAGAGAAAAAGTGCTCTGTTGGCGGCCCTTCCAGCCCATCTCAAAGCTTGTCATCCCCGCTGCAGGCAGGCATCTGTTAGCTCACAGTCATCCAGCGACGGCCGGAGCCTCGAGCGTGAGCTTAGGAGCACAAACACACGTCACAAAGCACATAATGCCTACTGTCACTCCTCTTTGAACCAAGTGCTCTATTTAGGGTGCAGGAGCTGAGCTAGCTGCCTACAGAGGTGAAAAACACAACCACTGATCCTCATGAGAAGAAGCCATTTGTCTTACTGACCTCTGTGCTCGAAAAATGCCACGTGCACACGAGTCAGAGGACAGTAAACATGAAATGAGGAATAAAACAATAGCAGGAGACAAGCCTGGCATTTACGGTGACCAAAGACATTAAAAGGGGAAGAAGGACTGAAAATAAAATAAAATAAAGGACTGGTAATAGGAACAAAATACTAAAATAAAACAAAACAAAGTGAACGAAAAACACTTTTTTGAAGGACTGCTTGTAGGAAATTATGTGTATATATATATATATATATATATATATATATATATATATATATATATAAAGGTGCTGGTCATATAATTAGAATATCATCAAAAAGTTGATTTATTTAACTAATTTCATTCAAAAAGTGAAACTTGTATAATATATACATTCATTCCACACAGACTGATATATTTCAAGTGTTTATTTCTTTTAATTTTGATGATTATAACTGACAACTAATGAAAACCCCAAATTCAGTATCTCAGAAAATGAGAATATTGTGAAAAGGTTCAATATTGAAGACACCTGGTGCCACACTCTAATCAGCTAATTAACTCAAAACACCTGCAAAGGCCTTTAAATGGTCTCTCAGTCTAGTTCTGTAGGCTACACAATCATAGGGAAGACTGCTGACTTGACCGTTGTCCAAAAGACGACCATTGACACCTTGCACAAGGAGGGCAAGACACAAAAGGTCATTGCAAAAGAGGCTGGCTGTTCACAGAGCTCTGTGTCCAAGCACATTAATAGAGAGGCGAAGGGAAGGAAAAGATGTGGTAGAAAAAAGTGTACAAGCAATAGGGATAACCGCACCCTGGAGAGGATTGTGAAACAAAACCCATTCAAAAATGTGGGGGAGATTCACAAAGAGTAGACTGCAGCTGGAGTCAGTGCTTCAAGAACCACTACGCACAGACGTATGCAAGACATGGGTTTCATGTCAAGCAGGCAGGCTCGGTGCTCTGTAGCACTGGTCAGAGGGCAACAGCTCAAAGAGAGAGTGAGCTTGGTGTGAATGGTCCAGAGTGACTTTCTTAGCCCTTCTCCTCACTCTGGAGGTGTAAAGTTCTTGGAGGCTGGTTAGCAGGGCACCGATAATCCTCTCAGCAGTCCCGACTGTCCGTTGTAGTCGTCTGATGTCTGTTTTAGTAGCCGAACCAAACAGTTATAGACGAACAGCTGTTTCAGCAGCTCCTGTGGCAGGTTGAACTTCTCAGCTGGTGAAGGAAGTACAACCTCTGCTGGGCCTTTTTTCATGATAGAGTCAATGTGATTGTCCCACTTCAGGTTCTGAGAGATGGTGATGCCCAGGAATCTGACTGACTCCACTGCAGTCACAGAGCTGTTCATGATGGGGAGTGGGGGAGAGCGAGGGGGGGGGGGGGGGGTTCTCCTGAAGTCCACGATCATCTCCACAGTTTTGAGAGTGTTTAGTGTACATTTTTAGACCTGAAATGGTGAATGCGGGCTGATATCCTTTTAAAATAAAAGGTCAAACAAGTCAACCGTTCCCCCCTTGTTTATATATATGTGTGTATATATATATATATATATATATATATATATATATTTAGTCATTTTATTTATTTAGTTTGCTAGTCTTATTTATAAACTGAATGCAACATTGCAGAGTCCCTTTGGATTGATCATTCTCCACTTTACCTTGAGAAATAGACAGAATTTCTGATTAGCATAGCAGCTTTATTAATCATGTATCATAGGTCTCAGGGAGATGCACACTGGAGGTGTTTACTGCGGTAATTCTTTGTGAACTACATGCTGAGATATATATGCTATGGTGATTCCTAATCACTCCAATAAATGTTTAAAAATAAAATAGATTCATGCAATATACATGATTTGACTGTACTGAGAGAGACAGCTGAAGGTTGATGATGATGACTGGAGTTTGTCCATGAACAATCAATGCATCAAGGCCAAAGCGGAAAGCTAGGAATAGAGATGAAGGAAAGAGAACAAGATTGAATTAATTTATCAGTCACTGAGTCACTCCTCTCATATTCCACATATACAAAGATTCTCGCTTTGTCTTTAAACGGCAAAAGACGACCCTGCCGTGGCATACATACATCAAGTTTAAATAGCACATATTAAGGGCCCCATGGAACCATAAGACGGGGCCCGCAAACAAGTGGTGACATCAAACAGACCGATAGAGACAAACAGTGAAGCTATTTTGGGCTATTTAATAAACTGTTCAACCACTGAATGATGAAAGCTTTTTAGATAACTCATTTGTGGACTTAAAACAAATAATAATAAGGTCTTCTGATGTTTTATTCACATAAGTACACTATTGTAAAATACTGCTTGTGAAAAAGGAGATCACTTCACTGTGTACTTCAAATATTATACTGAAAAAACTGTTCTTGCACATAATAAAATGTTAGATAAAAATATTAAATAATATTTTAGTTCATAATTAATGCTTGTCAGTACATTCAGCAGTAACTTTGACCATATTTCAAGACAATAGAAGTAATCATGGCATTGCATATAAAGATAAACTCTTACTTAAAGGATAAGTTAACTTTCAGAATAAATTAATTTTTAAATAATTTACTCACCCCCATGTCATCCAAGATGCTTATGTCTTTCTTCAGTGGCAAAGAAATTACGTTTTTTGAGGAAAACATTCCAGGATTTTTCTCCATATAGTAGACTTCAATGGTGGCCGGTGATGAAGTAGATAAACTTATCCTTTCTGTGAATAAAAAAGCATACTTAAACTCAACTAATTGCATTTAATATGTATTTAAACTAGTATGCAGTAATGCAGTACAAATGTAAACTAAAATAATATAATTGCACATTACAGGCAGTTACGTATCTAAAAAAAACATTACATTCTGTATGCATTTTAGTATATTCCTTTGAAGTATATTATTTACATAATAAAGTATACTTCCTTTTCAATAAGGACAGCAGAACAATCTTCCACTCATAAACAATACCAGGTACATAAACGCTTAAGGTAAGTAAATGTCTTTGCTTCAGAAGCTTTCCGGTGAAAGATTCAACCTCATACATGACATACAGATCAGAGTCCAGCTCTAAACACATGCCACTTAATTTGCTGAAAAGGAAAACAAGCGGCCATTGTTATCTCAGCTTCAAGAAAGCGATGAAAGCTTCATAGAGTATATTTATGAAAGGCCACTCATCACAGTCACATCAAATATCATTTATTTACTATCGTTTCCATTTGGTTAAAATGATTTAGTATTTCAGTTGTCTAATAAAGCTGGTTTTGTGTACTATGAATATTAGACCTACCTAATTGTGATTTCTTGCACAGCAATTCTGATATGCATTTAAATATGCAACCCGATCTTATGAAAGTGCTTATAAATAGTATGCCAAATAAAAATGGTATTGATACGCAAAAATTGACTTTGGCGTGTATATACTAAGCAATGGTAGTATTAGGGTTGTGGGGTAGATGTGTATCATATGTGCGCGGAAAATGTGTATCATATGCATGCCAGCAAATGTGGTATCATATGCATGCGAAAACTGAGTTTTATATGCATGCCAAACACTGTATCATTTACGCTAAAGTCTATTTTTGCAAATCAACGTTTTTATTTGTCATAGTATTTATACGCATTATCATGAGACCGGGCTCAAATACGTCACTGACAACTACAGTAGTTGTTCAGTTTGGTTCCTTCTACAATCTGGAACTGGTTGGGAGTGCGACAAAAAAATCGGTCTGAGCCTTGAATAAATGTACTACAGTACCATGTGTGCGATACAGTTTTGCATATGCATGAGACTGTTTACGGACCTGTTTTACAACAAAGATATCATTTATTGACATGCTTTCTCTCCAAATTAACTTCATAACATCAGTCGAGTGTTTGAAATAACTTGATAATACGTGGTTTCATATCACAGAATGATACAGAAATCATAATATTGTATAGTATTATATACAGTGATAAAGGCTGTGTCGATTAGCATTACATTAAACTATACTTTATAATTATACAAATAATTGGAGAACGCAGATAAAAATCCTTGCTTGAAGAACACAGATAAACCATATATTGTCGCAATTGTATGTTTATTGTCTTCACTTTCCTCAGTTAAAATTTCTCGATCTGCATTTTATTCAGTTACAGCAGTGATACTCAAATCTGGCTCGCGAGATCCACTTTACTGCAGAGTTTAGCTCCAACCCTGATCAAACTCACCTACCTGTGATTTTCTAATGATCCCGAATACATTGATTAGCACGCTCAGGTGTGTTCGATTAGGGTTAGAGTTAAACTGGAAGTGGATCTTGCGAGCCAGATTTGAGTATCCCTGAGTTACAGTGATAACTGGATACCTTTGTCCATATTAGGGATTTCCTGGAGTGTCATCAGTGGAATTACTTCAGCAATGCATATGTGCTGTTTTTCTGCGCAAGGACGCTCTCCGGCCTCCAGTATATAATTGTCATTACATTATGTGTGTACTCAGTACTGCTCACGACACCAGGGTAAAAATAGGAAAGACAATACTTTTCTCTAAAGAAAACAAGATTTTAATTTTATCTCTTTGTTAATGCAAATGATTCTGAATTATTGTCATTGATTTCTTTATCGCAATAAATACCATACATGATCGTGATATATTTTTAAGTCCATATCGCCAATCTCCACCCTAAAACAAAATCTGTGTAAAAAAGTAACACTATGTCCAATGCCATTGTACTGCAACAGTACATTTATGTAATCATTACAACTGGCTTGTCTAAAACAATATGATTTGAACTAAATGTACACCGCCGTCGCCCGTCCCGCTTTGACCTCCACAGAGCACCAGGTGTGTCTCCCGGATACTAAAGAGGGATTTTCTCTCTGAGCGGCACCCCGCTGAGTGAACTGTGAGAGTTAGAGTGTCCCATTCCAGTCAGCGGAGCAGGTGACAGAAATTCCCCCCAATCCGTGGCAGGTAGGACTCCGCACTCGGCCGGAATGATTTATCTCCTCACGCAACTCCACAGACTCGCTTTATCTCGCCTGTCCTCTTCTACCCGCTTGTTTTTCCCAATTTTTCCATTATCTCCAAACTCCTCGGCTGACTTCAATCAGATTCCCCATAAGAGGGATTTAATTAGCATCTCACGCCTCACTAGTGCGCTCACCCATCTTATCAGTGTGTTCACAGAGTCGAAGGCCGCTCTTCAGCGCCACGCGGAGTGAAATATAGACAGAGACAGCGAAGTCAATGCATCCGCTATTTTGAGGCGAAAAGCAAAACCGCTTTCGATTTCTCAGAGCCTCTCGCTGCTCCATTGTGATGAGGAGACGTTTGCACAGAGGCACACAAAGAGATAGGATCATTCAACTATTTGGAAGCGCGCAGACACTTAAATGTATCTATTTTACAGAGCTCTGGATCTCCATTAGAGTCGTCCTATCTCCTTCTCTCGCTGGGGGCAGTCAGCACAGTCTTCTCTAACTCAGGCTGACATGAGAGAGCATTAGGCCAGGAGCTGTTGATGGAGTGGTTGATTGGACCTGTCACCTTGTATTGTGGCAATGCAGCTGAGCCGAGCTGTCACCGCTGCTGCTTGCTTTCCAGCGCCGGCACCTCTGCGCCCTCGCACTGCGTGTGCACTTTCACCTTCGACCTCGACTTTGCACAACCAGTCCCTGAAGCTCACGGTCAATATGGATGACAATCAATCAACGGCTAAGAGAGAAATTTCAGAGGAAAGTGCAGGGTGCAGTTGACGTTTGCTTTTGTGAAAATCGAAATGTTAGGTGTTGCACACAGGCACTCTAAGCTAAGCTGATTGGCATGGGATAAGTTAGTCCCTTCTGGCGAATACAATAACTACACCATCTGGACCCAAAATGCATCTTTCTCCAATGATAGCCATTTAAAAGTAGATGCTATTCCAGCCCATTCTAACAGGAAAACATAACTGTTTTTAAAAGGTGGCAATTTTGTATTTATTCTTATAATGTGAACCATACTTAAACATAACATTTGTAGAAAAAAATAAAAAATAAGCATGACAAGTAGCTGTGTATTCCAACCCGATCTCACAGGAAAACGTCAGTTTTGTAGTAATTTAATATGAATTCATACAATGTGAATATTATGGAAACATATACCAACAAAACAAAAAACATGAAATATAGATTTGTGTACTAACTCGATCTCACAGGAAAATGCAACGCTTATGGGATGCTGTTTTCATATGAATTTGTACAATTTGAATTGTATAAAAATGCAACATTTTCTTGAAAACAGGTAAGCATGAAAAGTAGCTGGGTATTTTAACTAGAATCTAATGGAAAAATAATTTTACAAGGTCATGATTTTGTGTGAATTTGCACAATGTGAATCTTATGGAAAAAAGCAAGCATGAAGGTGTAACTCTAAACCTAACTGTCACAAACAAGATTGTGAGAAATCATGCGAATTAGCCAGCGATTTGCCAAAAAAAAAAAAAATTGTGTTTGATATTCTAACTTTTTTTATTGCAAATCATTTTTAGATCAGAACTGACCCCATGTCCAAAAATAATAAATGTGCAAAAACCTTAAAAATGTGCATACAAGAATTCTCAATGTACAAGACTTTAACAGTTTTTGTAAATGTGTTCTTCTGCTGATACAGAGAGAATACAGAACTCGTGAATAATTCTTCAGCAGCACCACAAAAACCCTAGTGAATCTACATCATACAATATACAGTGCACCCTGTGTAGTCTGATTATAGAGCAAATGACTGTAAAGAGCCAGTTCTTTTTAGTGAAGCAGAAACATAATGTATGACCAGTCTGATTCCTGAACAAATAAAAACACTGTATTTGTTGTATGGTTTTGATTCACTAAATAGAACTGTTTCGTGAGTCATTTGTTCAGTAGTGAAATAATCAGGGGCTGGAAAGTTTCGTCTTTTTTTATTTGAAATTGTAATTTCCTGTTTGCTACGTCACTTGGACTTAGGTGCACATGTACCTGTTCATTTTCTGGTGTGAAGGGAAGGAAGGGGGTGAGTAGCTGGAGCGCTCACTTTGTGTTGAACATTTTTTTTCGTTGGTCTAATTTATTTCTTTTTTATTTTATGTATCATTTATGTTGGTTGTTACTTTCGTCGTTGGAAATAAAACCTCCTTTTTTTGCATTAAAACACGTCACGGATTCATTCCACTACTCAGCTTCTCAACGGATATTGGTACAGTATGCATTTGAGAGACGTTCTGAAATATAATGCATACATACATGCATGTACAGTTTGCAGATTTAATCACCTTTTTGGTAATTTCATGACTTAACTAACGACAGAACTACATCGCATGTTCATAGTTTATCGTACGCTTATTTCTGCTGATGCGATCAGAGCGTGCGCTGTGAGCACAGTGACGGCTGACACGACAGAGAAGTTTGTTTTACTGACATGCAGCCTAACAGCATCTCATTGCTCTACCAAAGCTCATTTGGCTGGTGTACCTTCTCTGTGCTCATTTGACTCGCTCCTGGCGCTGAGGCAAAGTTGAAGCATGCGTCTGAAAAGTCTCCCATTTGATTTGGATGCAAACAATACACCGGTTCCGCGTCTTAATAAAGGCATTTCTTGTCAAGAAAAACGGGGCAAAAACTGCAGTTTTGATCAGATTCTGGCCACCCCCTGGCTACGCCCCTGTAGTATCTGATTTCCAAAACAATGACAATAACAAGCCATTTCTTTCTACTAAATCAGAAACGCACAGCACAACCCATGTAGTCTGAATCCCACACTAATGACTCTAATGTGCCAGTTATTTTCAGTGAATCAATAACATACAATGCCGGTATAGTACAATCTCAATTTTTTTAGTGAATCAAAAACAAAGCATGACCAGTGCAGTCTGATACTTACGAGCTGACTCTTTTTAGTGAATCAAAAACATACAACAAAATGGGTTATTATCACGAGTCGGTTCTTTTTAGTGAATGACAAACTCATGGTTCAATTGCAGATTTAAAATCACCACCACAGACCTAGTTGTGCATCAATGCCAAAGAAAGCAAGAAAAAATAGATGAATGACAAGAGGATAATGTCCAGTTTGATTTCCAGCACTTGTCAAATTTATCGTGCACAAATGTTAATGAATTGTACAGGTGAGTCATATCTGTGAGTGTAAACCCAGACACCGCTCTGGAATGACATGCCGGTTAATGGAAGTGATGTCTTTGTTGGCTTGAATTTCGCTCTCAGCGCAAAATAAATGGAGCTGTCCTTTTAGCTCTGGGTCAACTACCTGTCCCTCTCATCCAGTCGCTTCTCCTTTCTATGATCCCATCCTCCGCCGTGCCTGTGTCCTTTTCATTTTAGCCTCATTATATGGCCGCTAACGGAGCAGCTTTGCCATTATATGAAAATATGACCCCATCTTGTCGGGGGTCAGTGCCAATAAATAGGAGACACAGAGGTGGAGCCACTAAGCTGGAGATTCGAATCGTCCGTCCGTCGAGTCAAAGGTCACGCTCTCGCACCTCCACCTTCCGTCTCCAAAGGTAATGGGTAGCACCTCCCCATCTTTCTCTCTCTCCCAGTCACTCTTCCTCACTTTCCCTTCTTCGGCTGGATTTATTGATGTTGACCTTTTGCTGAAATTAAGCTTGCCAATCCCCAGGCAGCTAGGGCAAAGTTTAAACCAATTAAAGATAACTTCACCAATCAGCAGCTCCAGCAAGAGTGATTCTGCCCTGTCAGGGGCATTATCATAATTTGTTCTGTGTCACGGACGACCGAGACGAGGTGAAGTGGAGCTCAAGGGTTGGACCGAGTGAAAATGTCTAAGCGCTAATGCCACTGTTTTCCAGTATTAGGGTGAACGCAGGCTCAGGTTTATCGCTGGCACGGACTGTGAATTACATAATAACGGCACCTAATGTACATCAGGATTTCTGTGACATCTAATGGCTCGCTCATGATTATGCCCTTAAGAGGGATCGTCTAACAGGCCGTGATTAAACTCCATTCAAATGTGCTTTAGTGAAGCTTGTGATTATGAAGTTGTCACCCTGGGCTTTCACGGATGAGTTAAACACGAACCTTCATGAAAGGAAATGTTTCATTAATCTAGCATAGATGAACAATTCATTTCGACCTGATGTGCCGCATACAGTAAATACAGATATTGTGAAAGGATAATACAGTAAAAACAAAAATATTGTGCAGCACAGCTGTTTTCAACATTGATAATAATACGATTAGTTTCTTGAGCAGCAAATCAGCATTTCTGAAGGATCACGTGACACTGAAGATGCTGAAAATCAGCTTCCATCATAGAAATAAATTACATTTGAACATATATTCACATAAAAACAGTTATTTAAAACTGTAATAATATCTCATAATTTTCACTTTTTTGTTTTTGATCACATAATTGCAGCCTTTTGAGTAAAATATACTATTGAGACTAAATCGATATTAAAATCGATATTAAATCGATATCCTATCAATTCCAAACCTTTAAATAGTAGTGGATGTATTATGTCTAGAGCTTAACATATCATAAACAACAAATCATTACAAAATGATCTTTTATCTCTCAATGTTGCAGTGTTTTTGGTGTTAAGGAACATGACTTAAATCCAGGAAAACATCCATAAACACACATTATTCTTGAATATAACGCTACTTATATATATGTTAATGTAACCTGTATGAACAATTATGTTCATCCTGATAAATGCACTGCATATATGCATACATACAGGTGCTATGGTAAAACCTAAACATTAGAGCTGTGCATCAATCTTATATAATGTGTTCGGTTCTTTATGAAGCATTAATATGTGCAAGTAAACTCTTAGCTTCAAATCCTCCTTGGAAAGCCCTGCTTACACGTTCAGAAAACTGTAATTACAGCGTGATGTTCATTCAGGGGGTTTTGCATGGCACAAAATGAGGGGTGTGCTGTGCAATTTCATATTTCTTTCCTCTTGTGTTCACTTCCCGATAAAGACAGGAGGCTTGTTTAGTGTCAGTGTAACACAATGAAGAGTAAATGCTGCACATTAGCTGTGTAATTGATGTGCTATCTGTGTGTTGTATCATTCTTGTAATTGTGGGAAATTAAGTTATGTTGTGTATGCCTGTGGCCTCATAAAAACCGGCTAAATGAGTGGTATTTATTGCTTCTCTTCATCAACAGTGCACAAAATGTGTATAAACTTAATTGTACCATCAATATTTGCAATTTACGTGCTCCCATCACATGTCTCAGCCAATCAAAATATAGAAATAATTATCAAAATATAACTAATAAACAAGAAAATAACAAATCCCAAAACTATTGTTCTGCACAACTGTTTTCAACATTGATAATAATCAGAAATGTTTCTTGAGCAGCAAATCAGCATATTATTATGATTTCTGAAGATCATGTGACACTGAATACTGGAGTAATGATGCTGAAAATACAGATTTGATCTCAGAAATAAATTACAGTTTAACATATACTCACATAGAAAACATCAGTTTTTTAAATTGTAATAATATTTCACAGTTTTTACTGTCGTTTACTGTATTTTTTTATTAAACAAATGCAGCCTTGGTGAGCAGAAGAGACTTTTCAAGCCTTTACAAATGCATAAAGTTACCAGCCCGAACTTTGAAGAGCAGTATATATATATATATATATATATATATTATATCATCAGCCAAAAATGTCAACACACAGAGATCATAAAAAAATATTGAATTACAAGCCAAATCCTCTATTATCCATGTACCAGTGTTTTGGTGTTTTTAATCATAGAAAATGGTTTGAGTCAGAGCAGAGTCCAGAAACACATTCTTGGAGAATATAGCCATATTTAAATATTCATACGGTCTAAAGCCTAAAGCTTCTCCTCTCATGCCATGCCAACTAAGTGAATGATTTCCGCCACACTATATATCAAAGGAGAATATCCTCTGGCTGGCTCATTCTGAGGCTCTGTGCTTTATTCAGTCCTTTTCTTAAGGTGAATCTCTGATTTGTTTACAGGCTCCATGTAAGAATTGATCCGCCTCTCGGAGAGCGAATGCGTCATCCACTCAGTATGCTTCATACAGGGTATCTCTGGCCACCTATCGACAGCTTTTATACCCAGTGTCACCTTGGAGATTAATTCAACCTCTCAGAGAGGAAAACCTGAATGCCATTATCTCTCCCGGGAATAGACATGTACTGTATGTCAAATTCCCCCTCGCTGTATGATTATTAGAGAGAGAGAGAAGAGAGAGAGAGAGGCTCGTGGCAGGCAAGACATCTAATTGTTCTCAATGCATTGATAAAAGGGACGAGACACAAGCCTAACGTCAATCAAAATATAATCTCCTAAATATTTGTTTCATCTCAACCTGTCATCCACTTTAATGCCCAGCTTATTCTCGCCCTCCTTCATCGCCCTTTCTTACTTTCCTCCTCCAGAAACAGTCACCATGGTTTTCTCTGCTGACTCATGCATGACTGGTGTCTCTTTTCTAAGGAAGCTAGATCACCACAGTTAAACAATGGCAGATTTGCTCTGTAATTCTCCTGATCTTTCACGGCTGCTCCTCTGTTTTGTGTCTAATCTTTAGAAAATCATTGTTCACAGTGTCGTGATGCCGATATTCACTCAATAAGATTTGATTTTGGGGATATTTCTGAGTTTATTGTGAATGTGAATTCTGTTTTAAAAGTTCCAGAACATACTGATGACAGAATACTGACAGTTGCAAATGTACATTTTCAAGATTTTACTTGATTAAAAATTGAAGTATATAGAAAACAGAAGCTTATTTTATAATTGTATTACAGTTGAACGTAGTTATTTATAGACTGATCACTGACAAGTCAAACCTCAATGATGATGACAACAACACACTATAGATTATTAACAAAATAATTAAATCAAGATAAATTCATCTGAAAACAGGTGATGGAGATTACTGCTAATCAAGAAAGTAAAGACTTTACTGTCGAAGTAAAGCCGCATGTTAATCGAATTTGATTAATTGCACAAGCCTTAATTCTGATTCTAATAAGAAAAAAGCTGGCTATATTGAAAGCTAATTGCATTAAATACACCATTTTCTATTTAAGTAATTACTTATCCAAAAACATTACATTCAGTTTGCACTTAAGTGTATTCTTTTTAAAGTATATTATTTTCATAATAAGCACTCTTTCTGAAAACATTGTGATGAACAGCAGCATTTAAATAAATATTTGTCTATAAAAAGACTTCTACACTGTATTTTCTCAAATATAAAGCTGCAATACAACATTACAAGAGCCCCAAAACAGCAAGTAGCATTGTAGCATTTTGTCATTAAAGCACAACTTAAAAAAAAAATGAGTTAGCCACATCGCTACTTTTCATTGGATACTCCGCAGCACTAAATCCAATAATTCAGAGCATGCATGTTAAATACTCGTTTTTGACCAATACATTGCCAAACCGATATATCGGCTGATATTTGTAATTTTTTTAAATTACCGACATCAGCCAATATTATTGTTCTTGTGTGTACTCTGTGCACTGTTAGTTACAGTGTTTTATATTATTTTATTATTTTTCATATTTTGAACAACTTCTTTATTTGTTAAACATAATCTTATAGTAATATAGTCTCTTTATTTTACAGATCTTGTTACTTTTTTATATGTATTTATTATTTCAAACAATTTAATTTAATAAATATTCTGTAAGCTACATATAGACTATAAATATAATTTTAGAAATTTGCAACATGTTTTTAAAATAAAATCTGATATATGATTTCCTAATTATCGGCTTATATCAGCTGTCCTGCTCTTTAAGATATCGGCATTAGCCATCAGAGAATGTATATTGGTTGATCACATCTGCATCAAAGCTTGATCTGCTAGTCTATAAACCAAAAGGTTTCTCCACTGAATTCACCAAACATCATCTTCGAGCCGCTCGTCGAGTGATACAGGTCTCTGTTGACTTTGAGGAGGACAGGCAGTAAAGCCCAGAGCTCTGTGGAATTATATATTATTGGTTCCTTTCATGCGTTATTAATGGTGATTCTCCCTGGCCCTGCCGCTGCCGGGATTAACTTGTCTGCAATGAACCTGCGACGCAGTCAAGAGCACACATCAATCCACACACGGCGTCTGGTAAACAAACACACAACACACAGGCATCAATCCAAGGTGAGGAGAGAGGTGCATCGAATGGAGAGAGGATATTGATAGGTAAAGAAGGATCTGCATCTACTGGTGAGAGAGAGAGAGAGAGAGAGAGAGAGAGAGAGAGAGATCGAGAGGAGAGAGAGAAGAGAGAGAGAGAGAGGAGAGAGAGAAGAGAGAGGAGAGGAGAGAGAGAGAAGCATCTTCTGAACTCCTGGGCTCTGGCTTACTTCACTCAAACTAGCTGAGATGGAACTAAACAGCAGAAGAGAAAACACATGTAGCTCTTTTCCACTTCAGTAGCACTGGCGTCCGCCGGCATGACTATGTATTTAAACGTGTGTTTTCCAGGAAGACTGTCAGGCTGCGTCTCATGGAGAGGCTTTGGATTGATGGTCTGTTACGCTAGAACAAAGCATGTCTACAGGACAGGAGGAAACTCATCAGACAATTCATTTATGTTTTATTCAGTCCACACAATGAATCAAGTCTGCTTAGGACCAAAAGCTATCTGTACTGATGGGAGATCGAGCCAACAAGCATGATACAAATAATACTAGAGCTACAACAATTAACCAATAATCAAAATACTCGACAACAAGTCTGATTATTGATTAATCATATCTGTGCACAGAAAGAGTACAAGGAGGAATCAGACTGACCTGCTACGGGGAAAGTGTACGACTCGAGTGTCTTTGATATGAGAATGTGTTATATTAAGGGCAAACAAAAGCACATGTGTTGTAAAATGCACATTTTTTGCATGACGTGCACTGACGTGTCTTTGTCAGTGAATAACTTGCATTTGATCTTGTTTCTATACTTATCTTAATACACTTAACATAATTTATTGTGTGAGTGCATGTATATATATGCACATCAAGCAACGGTTATTACTGTTAACTAAAACTATAACCATAATAAAGAATAAATACAAATAATATTAACCAAAATAAAAATACAATCGTAAAATAAAATGTTTTATTTCAGCTAATTTCCGAAGTATTAAATATAACAAAAATTATATAAGCTAAAAATGACTAAAACTTTATGTGAAACAGAAAAATAAAATGTCAAAATATATAATAGTATAGTAAACAGAATAGGATTACAATCATTCTGACTAAAGTTAACATTTCTTCTGTGCTTTTGTTTTTCTTCATCATCATTTTTTTTTTTTTTTTTTTTTTACTTCAACTTATAAATGGTAAATAATGATTTGAATTTTTGCACAATTTAATTTCACGTATATACATTAATAGTATGTGTTTCCATTGCCTTCAAATTGCACATTAGAATAACAAGTTTCCAAATAATAATTAGTTTTATTAAAATTACATTTTTACTTTTTATTTGGGAATTTTAAAATACATTTTTGTACATTTATATTCAATTAACCAAAATAAATAACCACATATTTACTGATTATCTAATTACTCATTAGTTGCAGCCCTAAATAAGACACAAAGTATATATAACTAATTGAACATTTGCAGGAGTATTGGTTTATAGCGAGCCGGCCTAGTCATCAAACTACACTAATATGCAAAAACTGTATTTTTTATCTATAGCTTCAGTTAAAAGACAATAATACTCATAACACATTGCACAATTATACTGGTAAGGTTTGGGTAGAGGGATGAGGCGAGGACTCAGTACTGCAGAGTGATGGGGCTTTATTTAATAAAAAATAAAACAAAACAAACAACAAAAATTAACCCGTAGGGGAAAAGCAGGACAGGACAGGACAGCACAGGTTACACGCGATGTACGACAAAGAACTGGCACACGACTGCAAACACAAGGAGTTTATAAAGGTAGCAAATGAGGAGGGTAACGAGGGAAAAACAGGTGGGGCAAATAAACCAATAATCAAGACAATTGACATGAGAGCACACAGAAAACTAACACAAGAGCCATGTGCTCACACAAAACAAAAACACAAGCACATGGCCAGCAAACAATTCACCAGCCATGTGCAAAACAGGACACGAACACGCAGCTAATGAGAATACCCATAAGCCACGTGTTCACACAAGACATGACAACATGAAAGCACACAGCCAATTAATACTCAAACTGCGTGCCACACAGCACAATATATAACATGAATGCACGCAGCCGATAAAAACACGAACTGCATGCAGCACCTCGAAACACATGTGGACAAAAAGAGCGTGCGGCCGAGCGAACTCGAGACCGCGCACTCACTCAACAAGACAGATCACGGAGCATGAGTGTCCGAACCCCGACACAAAACCGAAACTCAAGACATGAGTGCTGGGATCCGAACACCACGCTCCAACACGAAACAAGGTACACAGACGAGAGAGCGCACACTCACACAACGAGACAGAACACAGAGCATGAGTGTCCAAACCCCGACACAAAACCGAAACTCAAGACATGAGTGTCGGGATCCGAACACCACGCTACAACACGAAACAAGGTACACAGACGAGAGAGCGCACGGCTCACATGAAAACAGACCATGACAGGAGTGTCAGGGCTCTGTCACAAAACCCATTAATGACACCAGACCGAAGTGACAGAACCCTGACAATATAAAGCCATTTTGTATGATTTCTAATCAAGCACTGAATAGACCACTATTAAAACGTTCTGTCAGCCAATTGCACTGGGGGTTCTCAGTGATTTAAACACTATTAAAGGGAGTAAAGGACATGGTAAATATACTAATGCTCTAACATAACATATTGCAAAGTATGCATTTCACACACACAACTAATTTCCAAAGGAAAGATGCTGTCTGCAGCCAGATGTGTAGTTGCAACTTCTACCAGCCGAGGCTAACATGGCCCCGTTAAACCTTGAACCGTGGGTAGAGAGAAGCGCTTCTCATGTCGATCCACAGCCAGAAGGACTAACTAACAGAGCCAGAGAATATTAATCTGTCCGCGAGGCTCCTACACAACAGATTGCAGCATATTTTCGGTCATCGTGCGACTTATGAAACTCCAACCTCTTGCCAGTATAATTAGCCCTCAGGTTCGTCCGGAGGGAGAGCAGACTCTTCCCCACTGATGAGCTGTCAAAGTTTCTGGTCGCTGGCCATTCGGATGCTGCATTATTGATGTTACGGCCTCGTTCGGGACAGAAAATAGCGCTTCCGAGTACAGAGAGCAAAATCGCAGCGGAGCATTCCTTTGGAAAGCACACACGACAGATATTAGAGCCTGGAGGGGAAGCAGAAAGCCAACAGAAAACCATTTGATCTGGCCCCTTTTCAAGGTGTTACAGAGTCCCTTTTATGCCCATGAAATGTCCATTTCCGCTCTGTGTTTGGCTTCTGCCCCGCATCTTCCTCCGGGGGTTCGTTTCTTTATGTCCACGTTCCTGACTTCCTGCGCTCAGATTGATTGCATTCCCGCCTCCCCTCCGTGATAGTGGTTAAAAAACCGGACTCTTTCTGTCCCTATGGCTCTGAATCTCTCCGGCTCTCTCTTCACCTGAGCTCTAATCACAGCTGGTGTTTATGCTGTACCAGGAACCGGTGAATGGACAAAGAGCTCTGAATGCTAATGGGCTCCACGGCCACATGAAGTAGCTATCACCAAGTGTGTTTCAAGAGCATGCATACATATGTGTTTCAGCTGAGAAGGCCTGTTTACATTGAACTAAGTGTGTGCTCGCTCAGCTGGGCTTATCTTGTCGGGATGTGCGTTCACTCTATTGTGGGTTCGAGGGAGAGTTTTTTTAAGCCCTGGATGTGTTTGTTCATTAATTGGATCATATTCAGACTGCTAGCGGAATTTGTTTTTTTAATTCTTCTTACAAAGATAACCAGGGCGAATGGTGAAAATTAATTCAAATAAAGAATCTACTGCATCACAACTGAAAGCCAGCATGTGTCGGGGAAGTTACTTTTAATATTTAATTGCTTGTAAATTGCTTGCCGCTTTGGATAAAAGCTTCTGCTAATGAATAAATATATATGTCATATGTCACTCCCTAAAAACAGTCAGTAATTATGTTACTTATTTACTTTTTATGGAAAGTAATGTGTTACATTACTTTTGTGTTACTTTTTCTCCTTTGGGTTGGGTTGTGTTAATATATATATATATATAAACAGATAATTGTGCCAAATGTAAAAGCCCTTTCACACTAAAAGTGAAATGAATAAGCCTGATTCTGGTGAGGAATGAGGAAAAGCCATTCTTGCTTATTCGTATGGTTGAATTGGATCATCGAAGGTTAGCAGCAAAGATATTGGTTAATAAAACTGGGATTTTATCCATAAGGGATATTTGTGTTATTAACATACTTAATTATTGCATGTTTGCATCATATTCTGAGTTTTCAATACAAGGTTTGTATACATGTTTTAATAGATTTAAATAATTTGTAGAGGAATTAATTCTCTGTTACTCTTGTAACACTATGTTTTTAACTCGAGTTAAAAATGATGAGGCGTATACATGTACTTTGTTTGGGAAAATACACAAAAATATACAGAGCAGTTACACAGGGCCAAAACACAAGAGCAAATCAAAACAGCACGCAATCCTGTCAATGGTTTAACTTTTTCAAATGTGTTTTAGTGTAGTTTATTTAATTTAGCAGGCATTTCAACCAAAAATGGAAACATTTTCATAGATTTTGGCTATTTATTTGCACAACAATGTTATTATGGGGATCAGAAAATACTAACTTTTGAAAACTAAGTGCATAATTTTAGAAAATTATACCATTGCCGTCTCCACAAATGCAAAATTGTGAAACCGGTGATGTTATGCACATGCAGATTACGTGTTCGTCTATAGGTATATGCACAAACATATAGGCTAGTGTTTCTTTACAAAGTGGAATCACCAACTCCTGCCTGACATGAATAATACCGCATATGGTATTGAGAATCTGTGTAAATTTGGATCATTTTGACATGCTGTCATCCATATTGTTAACCGACCAAAACTAAATATGGAAATCTGGCAAATTTTAAAAGTCATTAATGTCTTCTCGGGTCCATTCAGTAGAAGCAGATTGATTGAAAATGACCTGTGCATGAGGCAAAAGACTTGAAACCCACTCAGGTCTCTGGTTTCTTCATTGTAAAAAGTGATAACCTGCAACTGTTACCATAAATGGCTATTTCTACTTGATTTAACCCATGGAAATTAGTTTTGTTGATATAATGTTTATAGGTGGATAATATTTGAACTTTAATAAAACCAGGGAACCTAGATATTACCATTTTTAGGTTACTATTTTTTATGTATATTTCTGTGTACTGGGAGTATTTCGCATCGTCAAAACAGACCAACAGTTGATTTATGGTGGAATGTATTACGGTATATACATTTATGGGATCTTCTTTCAATATATCTAAGTTATGTGATTTTATTTCAAGCTTTCGAACTTGAGGTAATGCACAATGTGGGACAAACCAAAGTTTAAAACTCAGGGTTTACGGTTCGTTCAAATCCCCAGCTTTGAGCGATTGAACACCAGTGATGCTCTACCTCGGCAAGCACCACAGATAAATATACCTCTCTGAAGACTTTGTCCAGAAAGACGCATGAGCTCCGGGGCAGATCAAGCTGAATGGATTGTGAGTGAACGGGGACACGGGGATACTCAGATGTACCTGTCTGCCAAAGCGAGTGACAGAAAACATTTAGCTATTTAGCCAAGTCGTGTGTGCTGTCCTGCAGGCCAAACTCAAGCTCTGACTTCTCTGGAGATGCTCTTATTTTGGTTATCCGTCAATTGATTCAATGCTTTGCACGAATAACTAGTGTCTTCGAACGGTTTTAATCCCCCTCGACCACCAACTCCACCCTGAAGTAATTAGATGGAACAACCCGACTATTTTGCAATTATCTCATCAGTTAAGTCTGGACGTGTGTGTGTGTGTGTGTGTGTGTGTGTGTGTGTGTATGTTGTCAGAAACTCAGCACTCTCTCAGCACTGAGGCCTTGTGATTCTTCTTCTGTCTATCAATTCTCTCAGCCTTTCGATTCATGTAATAAAATCACTCAATCTCTTTCTGAAGGTCTTTACTCAAACATGGGCTCTGGGCTTGAATTTTACCTCTATTTCATTCTTTCTCTCTCCCGGTCAGGCCTCTGGAGTCCTCAGCTCAGTAATGTGTGGAATAAGATGGCTGCGCTGGATGCTGGAGAGGTTTAGAGTAATTAGTTCACGGACCGAGAGAAACTCACCAGGGACGCAGAGGAAGTCAGCACAATCAAGATTTCACTGCAACATTTCTGCTAGCAAAACTGGTTCCTGTGTGGCAGGGCACACACACACACACACACACACACACACTCACGCTCATGCACACGCACACACATACACACACACTAACACACACACACACACACACTCACACGCTCTCTCTCACACGCTCTCTCTCTCTCACACACACGCTCTCTCTCACATGCTCTCTCTCTCTCACACACCACACACACACACGCGCTCTCTCTACACCTACCCTACACCTACCCTACACCTAAACTTAGCCCTCACAGGAGATGGTGCATTTATATTTTCCCTCAAAAAAACTCACTCTGTATGATTATAAGCGTTTTTAAATTATGGGGACACTGAAAATGTCCTCATAAATCACCTTCTCCTTGTAATACTATGTCATACTCATGTCATTATACAAATTTTGTGTCCTCATAAACCACATAAACATGCATGCCACGCACACACACACACGCTCTCTCACGCACACACACACACCAATACTCATTTGTTTCTTGTTTTGAAAGTAAAAACAACATTGAGACCCAGTCAAACACTCTGTACATACAAAACAGATGTGAGACCTTCTCATTCCATCATGTTTTCTATTTGAATAGCTGTTTTAATGCCAGTCTTTGTTTGTTCCTTCAGTCTCCACACCAATACCCGTCATGCATCACCGTTTACCTCAACAGACTTCATATCCTTCAGATTAACAGAATGATTAGTTGCCTCAAAGTCGGGCCGATACTGTTTACTCCCCCCGTTATATTAAAAACTAGAAAGCATGAAATGAATGGAGAGACCAAGGGCAGATCAATCAGCGATGAATAAAACAGTTCCTAAAGCATCTGGGCCTTAAATGATTGAAAGCAGGAAATAATTCATTACAGGCCAGCAGCCTTGAGCTCTTTAGGGCATGAAAATGAGCCCGGAGTGTCTCCGACTCAAACAAGCCTCGTGGTGCAAACGCAAGACAGAAGGAAAGAACACAAAGACTCGTGTGATGTGAAAACGGCCACTGGAATAATAACACAATATTTGATTGACAATACACAACTATATCTCCAAGCATACATTCTTCTCACATGTGTGAAGTGCTGGCAACAAGAAAACGGCACATTTAAACATTTGCAAAAACACTTTTCTGAGAAAGAACAAAAAAAAATATACAAAAAGGTGCATCTTTGTACCTTATTTACTCTTAAATGATACATATTAGTCTCTTAAATGTAAATGTAATATCATAATGGTCTATTTTGAAAGGGTGGCATGTTTTCACCTTAATTCAATTGCAGGGCAAAGAATAGAATTACAGGAAAACATATTCTAATTAAAAATATTATCAAATCTAATATTTTTCTTCTGATTTGGCTTAACTGGTTCAGTCATATTTCTATTTATAAAAGGTCTTGAATAATTAAATTAAGAAAATTTATGATTACTTCCGGTGATGAGTTAGAGTTATAAAATATAAAATAATGTATATAATTATAAAATATTTTTTTAAGCAAAATATATCAAATAAAAATACTGTATGATTAATTTGTTATATTACATATTATGTTTATATTATATTACATTTTATTTATTTGTATATGAAAACGAGGCAGATGTATAATATTTAGCACAGAACTAGAGCTTCAAATTAATTAAAACATGTACATCATGTTGATTATATTAATCAGATGAATAATATTAAAAAATATTTGCTGAGACAAAACAATTAAGATAATTTAAAGACATTTCATTACTGTGAAATATTAAAGTATGAGAAAAAGGCTTTTGGGGGGGATTTTATATGTATGTATAACATTTGCCATATTTACTTTTCATTTGCTAGTAAATTTCACAAAAACAAAATTAGAAAGAAATAGCAAGCAGCACATTGACTTTAGCATGACATTTTGAAGCAGACAGACTAAATTAGTATTTTGAATATTCTTTGATTTATTTACAGCTTTAAAAATATATATTTTCTAGTGTAATTAATCAGACTAAATGAACACTTTTAAATGCCTTCTTTGGAGAAGTGGAGATATCGGCCACACATCATATACATCTTATCCGCAGAATCAGCATTAAGTCGTCGTCTGTCCTCTATATAAGGTGCATGAATGAGTAGTAAGCCCTGTTCTGTACTCACAGGAGACTGAGGATCAACTGAGGAGGCGAAGCATGTAACAATAGAAACAATCAACCAGTACATGCAGAGAAACACACATGCAGAAACAATCAACCAGTACATGCAGAGAAACACACATGCAGAAACAATCAACCAGTACATGCAGAGAAACACAATGCAGAAACAATCAACCAGTACATGCAGAGAAACACACATGCAGAAACAATCAACCAGTACATGTAGAGAAACACACACGCAGAAACAATCAACCCAGTACATGTAGAGAAACACACATGCAGAAACAATCAACCAGTACATGCAGAGAAACACACACGCAGAAACAATCAACCAGTACATGTAGAGAAACCACATGCAGAAACATCAACCAGTACATGCAGAGATACACACATGCAGAAACAATCAACCAGTACATGTAGAGAAACACACACGCAGAAACAATCAACCAGTACATACAGAGAAACGTCTCAGGTTACGTATGTAACCATGGTTTCCCCGAATGGGGAAGGAGACACTGCGTCCCCTAGGGGGCGCTACGGGGGACGCCCTCATCGTGACTCGTGTCTGAAGATACATATGTAAAAAACACCACCTGTTGGCCGGCGACAGCCCATGACGTCACTACCGGCGTGACCACAATATAAGTGCCGCCGGGAGAATACATCATCCGCTTCTTCGTCTGAAGCTTGCGTCCGAAGCATGGCCCAAAGCCTAGGGGACGCACTGTCTCGTTCCCCATTCGGGGAACTATGGTTACATACGTAACCTGAGACGTTCCCCTCCATGGGAACTTCGAACTGCGTCCCGTAGGGGTCGCTACGGGGAACGTTATACCCACTTCACCATGCTGAGGAGAGTGCAAGCCAATTCTGCGCAAAAGGCGAGCACTAAGCCAACTCTACCCGGCTAAGGGAGTTGCCCCTGGGACGGTTGATGGCTGTCAGTGATATTATCCCTTCGGCCAAAGGCCGAATATATATTCTCTCGTGTTATGTTTCATAGTTTTATTGCTTTTATGTTATTTTTATTTTATTTTATTTATTTTGCACTTTCCATTGAGCGGACCTGTCCTGACTAATATTTCACTACTTATTATACCCTGTATGATTGTGTATGTGACAAATAATAAAGAACCTTGAACCTTGAACCTTGAACCTCTATGGTGAGGGGAGCAGTGCTAGCTCTACCAATGAGGAGCTCTGGAGAGTGGGGAAACTCATTCCTCCAAGTGAGGGGAACTCAGATGCCAGAAGTGAGCAGCATGCTCATAGGTAAACCTCTATGGTGAGGGGGAGCGATGGCTAGCTCGACCATGCCAGGAGAGCGACCTCCTAACACAGGAGCTCTGGGGAGCAGAGAACTCATCCCTCAGAAGGAGAGGAACTCAGACGCTCAGCAGGGAGCGGCATGCTCATGGGTGACCCTCTAGGTGAGGGGAGCAATGCTGGCTCTACCAACAGTGAGCTCTGGGGAGCGGAGGACTCATCCTTCAGCGCTCAGAAGGGAGCGGCATGCTCATAGGTGACCCTCTAGGTGAAGGAGACTGCTAGCTCTACCGACAACGAGCTCTGGAGAGCGGAGAGAACTCATTCCTCAAGAATGAGAGGGAAACTCAAAAACGCTCAGAAGGGAGCGGCATGCTCATAGGTGACCCTCTATGGTGAGGGGAAGCAATGCTAGCTCTACCAACAGCGAGCTCTGGGGAGCGGAGGACATCATCCTTCAGCGCTCAGAAGGGAGCGGCATGCTCATGGGTGACCCTCTAGGTGAGGGGAGCACTGCTAGCTCTACCGACAACGAGCCTCTGGATGAGCGGAGAACTCATTCCTCAGAATGAGAGGGAAACTCACCGGTCCTTTTTTTTTGTTTTTTTTTGTGTTTTTTTTGGCTTAGCAGGAAATTTCCACTTAACCTCGGTCAGGTGGAGTTTACGGTGGTTACAGGGGGAATGGAATTAGAGAGGAATGAGAGGGCTTGCCTCTCTCTGACCCGCGCCTCTCTCTCACCCTAGCAGCAGGAGGGGGAGAGGCATGAGTCGCGAGACTAGCCTTCTGAGCCCATCTCTGACCCTCAGACCGAGATGGGCTAGGACCCCTGGTTGTTCGGGGGCTCAGACCTGGACTTTATAGAACCTTATCAGGTCTTTCAGCAGATCAGTCTGATACGCCTTAGTGTGCACACGAAGCGAAGGTCTGTCCTGCTGCTGCATATGGCCTGCCATTTAAGCGAGATTCAGCGGGCTTAGATGGCCAGGAGGGAGCCTTGAGAGAGGATGTCTCCCACAAGAGAGATAAGCTGGTTATCTCTTGCACAGGGGGGCAATCTCCTCATAGCCATTTTCACGCATCCCCTCAGTGTCAGCATAACTAGTATGCTGAAACCTATGAATACGAGGAAAAAAATCAGCTTTTTCCACTCTTTCTCAACCTCCACATCGAGATTTTATGAAGAAAGGAAAGGCTCACTCGAGCTGGGGGTTTATGGCCAGAAATATGTATTTTTATGATCCATAACCTCCAAAAAACTCGTTCATATGCAGTGCAGGAGGATCGAGAGGGTTCATAGGTCTCAACTTCCGCGCCCTCAAACATCTCCTGCTCTTCCTGGGCATAACCCAGCAGAGCACTAGCCGCTGAATCTAATGATGTCAGAAAGATCGCATCGTTCACAATCCAGCAGCTCACTCTCGTTCTCGGCCGACGAGCGAAAAGGGGTTGTCCCTCTCTAACTCATCGGCCACATCCCACTGCTAATTTAATTCACCTCCGTGCCTCGGCAGCGGTGGGTCCCGAATCGCGGGAAGCAGACGGCTGCCCCTCTTTCCTTTAAAAGAGGGACAGAACGAGAGCGGAGTTTTTTTTTCATAGAAAAAGCTCACAATGCACGCAGATTTCCCCTCAAGGCCATCGCGTGCGTGCTCCTTGCCCAAACAAAAGACGCAAAGATTGTGTGTGTCATCGGGTTGTCAAATAACGAGGACGCGGATCACACACAATCTTAAACGCCTTGCTAGTGCTCGCCATGATAGAAGAGAAAACTGTACTCTTACCAGAATGCAAGCTTCAAACAAAAACAGTCAGTGAAGACGAAGAAGAGGATGATAGTGAGGCCAGCAGGGGAAAGAGGTGTTAGTGAGGCCAGCAGGGGGTGCTCACCCTGTGGTCTGTGTGGGTCCTAACGCCCAGTAAAGTGATGGGGCCACTATACTGTCAACAAGCACCGTCTTTCGGATGAGACGTTAAACCGAGGTCCTGACTCTCTGTGGTCATTAAAAAATCCCATGGCACTTCTCGTAAAGAGTAGGGTGTAACCCGGTGTCCTGGCCAAATTCCCACCAACTGGCCCTTGTCAATCATGGCCTCCTAAATTCCCCATCTACTTGATTGGCTTCTATCTCTCTCTCTCTCCTCTCTATCTGTAGCTGGCATGTGGTGAGCGCACTGGCGCCGTTGTCCTGTGGCAGCCGTCGCATCATCCAAGTGGATGCTGCACACTGGTGGTGTTTGAGGAGAGACCCCCACCCAGCATGATTGTAAAGCGCTTTGGGTGTACAACAATACACAAAAAGCGCTATATAAATGCATCATTCATTCATTCATTCATTCATGATGTATTCTCCCGGCGGCCCTTTATTGTGGTCACGCCGGTAGTGATGTCATGGGCTGTCGCCGGCCAACAGGTGGTGTTTTTATATATGTATCTTCAGACACGAGTCACGCTGAAGGCGTCCCATGTAGCGCCCCCTAGGGGACGCAGTTCGAAGTTCCCATGGAGGGGAACATGCATGCAGCAACAAACAACCAGTACATACAGAGAAACACACATGCAGAAACAATCATCCAGTACATGTAGAGAAAACACACGCAGAAACAATCAACCAGTACATGCAGAGAAACACACATGCAGAAACAATCAACCAGTACATACAGAGAAACACACACGCAGAAACAATCAACCAGTACATGCAGAGAAACACACATGCAGAAACAATCAACCAGTACATACAGAGAAACACACGCAGAAACAATCAACCAGTACATGTAGAGAAACACACATGCAGAAACAATCAACCAGTACATGTAGAGAAACACACATGCAGAAACAATCATCCAGTACATGTAGAGAAACACACATGCAGAAACAATCACCAGTACATGTAGAGAAACACACATGCAGAAACAATCAA
Organism: Oxygymnocypris stewartii; assembly: GCA_003573665.1. Classification (NCBI taxonomy): domain Eukaryota; kingdom Metazoa; phylum Chordata; class Actinopteri; order Cypriniformes; family Cyprinidae; genus Oxygymnocypris; species Oxygymnocypris stewartii. Next base: position 2,933 of record QVTF01024899.1, on the reverse strand, counting down.
CCAGTACACAGAGAAACACACACGCAGAAACACAATCCAGTACATGTAGAGAAACACACACGCAGAAACAATCATCCAGTACATCAGAGAAACACACATGCAGAAACAATCACCAGTACATGTAGAGAAACACACGCAGAAACAATCAACCAGTACATGTAGAGAAACACACACGCAGAAACAATCAACCAGTACATGAGAGAAACACACATGCAGAAACAATCAACCAGTACATGTAGAGAAACACACATGCAGAAACAATCAACCAGTACATGCAGAGAAACACACACGCAGAAACAATCAACCAGTACATGCAGAGAAACACCACGCAAACAATCAACCAGTACATGTAGAGAAACACATGCAGAAACAATCAACCAGTACATAGAGAACACACATGCAGAAACAATCAACCAGTACATGCAGAGAACACACACATGCAGAAACAATCAACCAGTACATAGAGAAACACACACGCAGAAACAATCACCAGTACATGCAGAGAACACACACTGCAGAAACAATCAACCAGTACATGCAGAGAAACACACACGCAGAAACAATCAACCAGTACATGTAGAGAAACACACACGCAGAAACAATCAACCAGTACATGTAGAGAAACACACACGCAGAAACAATCACCAGTACATGCAGAGAAACACACACGCGAAACAATCAACCAGTACATGTAGAGAAACACACACGCAGAAACAATCAACCAGTACATCAGAGAAACACACATGCAGAAACAATCAACCAGTACATGTAGAGAAACACACACGCAGAAACAATCAACCAGTACATGTAGAGAAAACACACGCAGAAACAATCAACCAGTACACAGAGAAACACACACGCAGAAACAATCAACCAGTACATGTAGAGAAACACACACGCAGAAACAATCAACCAGTACATGTAGAGAAACACACACGCAGAAACAATCAACCAGTACATGTAGAGAAACACACACGCAGAAACAATCAACCAGTACATGTAGAGAAACACACACGCAGAAACAATCACCAGTACAGAGAAACACACAGCAGAAACAATCAACCAGTACAGAGAAACACACATGCAGAAACAATCAACCAGTACATGCAGAGAAACACACACGCAGAAACAATCAACCAGTACATACAGAGAAACACACAGCAGAAACAATCAACCAGTACATAGAGAAACACACACGCAGAAACAATCAACCAGTACATGTAGAGAAACACACACGCAGAAACAATCAACCAGTACATACAGAGAAACACACACGCAGAAACAATCAACCAGTACATGTAGAGAAACACACACGCAGAAACAATCAACCAGTACATGTAGAGAAACACACACGCAGAAACAATCAACCAGTACATACAGAGAAACACACACGCAGAAACAATCAACCAGTACATGTAGAGAAACACACACGCAGAAACAATCAACCAGTACATGTAGAGAAACACACACGCAGAAACAATCAACCAGTACATGTAGAGAAACACACACGCAGAAACAATCAACCAGTACATGCAGAGAACACACACGCAGAAACAATCAACCAGTACATGTAGAGAAACACACACGCAGAAACAATCAACCAGTACACAGAGAAAACACACGCAGAAACAATCAACCAGTACATGTAGAGAAACACACACGCAGAAACAATCAACCAGTACATGTAGAGAAACACACACGCAGAAACAATCAACCAGTACACAGAGAAACACACACGCAGAAACAATCAACCAGTACTAGAGAAACACACATGCAGAAACAATCAACCAGTACACAACAACAAAACACAACAAAAAAAAAAAAAAACAAACAACACCATAAAAAAACCAAAAAAACAACCAGTACATGTAGAGAAACACACATGCAGAAACAATCAACCAGTACATGCAGAGAAACACACATGCAGAAACAATCACCAGTACATACAGAAAACACACGCAGAAACAATCAACCAGTACATGTAGAGAAACACACGCAGAAACAATCATCCAGTACATGTAGAGAAACACACACGCAGAAACAATCAACCAGTACATGCAGAGAAACACACGCAGAAACAATCCCAGTACATGCAGAGAAACACACACGCAGAAACAATCAACCAGTACATGCAGAGAAACACACATGCAGAAACAATCAACCAGTACATGCAGAGAAACACACATGCAGAAACAATCATCCAGTACATGTAGAGAAACACACACGCAGAAACAATCAACCAGTACATGCAGAGAAACACACATGCAGAAACAATCAACCAGTACATGCAGAGAAACACACACGCAGAAACAATCAACCAGTACATACAGAGAAACACATGCAGATGAGTGTAAACATACCAATGAAAACTTTTGTGTTGAGGAATAAAAAGTATTTTGCATTACACTCAGCTGTATTAAGCTCTTTTTGATGCCTGTGTCAGCTCCCAGGGCTTGCTTTGATTACTTCCATGTACCTTTCACCCAGAAGCTATATGGATGTTCAATATAATTTAGCTTGCTGATATTTAAAAATCCCTGACTGGTCTGTCAACAAAGCACACAGGAGTGCGGACGTGCATCTCAATAAAAGGTATTTGAGCGGTAAGCGCAAACTTATAATTCACCGGAGCGTAGCTGAGCCCTTATCTTGCACTTCTGCTATTGCCAGACGAGGCTTTTCAGGCCGACCGGTATACGTCCCCGAAAATAATGCTGCCTTTAATTGTTTCCGCAGGCAAGGAGCGACCCAGACGTGACCTCTGATGAGAAAAAATAAATAAAATAAAAATGAGTTGCAAATTCATCCGGCTGGCCTTTAATACATGTTGTTTCTTCAACCAGATAGGACTGATTAATATGTAAAGGCTGAAACATCAATAAAAGAAGTGTGGCGATTTGTATGCAATTACAGAGAGCCATTTTAACCATTAA
>QVTF01024898.1:40000-44264 GCA_003573665.1 Oxygymnocypris stewartii | reverse complement strand
TCGATTTCCATCAGGAGGTCACAGGCCTCGTGCTCGGCGTTATGGGCCATGTTATACGGGATGATCTCCTTGACCAGCTTCAGCAGGACTTCCTGTTGAGCTTTATCTCCTTCCTCGATCTCCTGCCATTCTTTAGCGACCTCTCCTGCCAGATGCCTGCAAACACACACAAGATCACATCCCAGACTGCTCAGAAACATCCCAGACTGCACCTCAACTAGTCTGAGAGACGTCCGAGAGGCTCGGAGAAATACAACACGTCAAGACCATTAACAGAGATTAACAAAGAAAACAGAGAGCACTGGGTTCTAGTCTAATGCAGGGTTATATAGCACAATTTATACACTATTGTAGAATTTATAATATTTAGAATTAGCTTTAAATTATCGATTTTAGTTAGTTTCATTTTAAATAGTTGTCTGTGTGCTTTTGTCAGTTTTTATTTTTTTTATATTTCTATTTATCTTTAGTTTTCACTTTTATTTATCATTATTTATATATTATATCATATGATACACACACACACACACACAACACACACACACACACACACTTTCTATATTTTCAATTTGAGTTTTAGTTCAGTTTAAGCTCATTTTATGCACTTTTCTTTTTTATACTTATATTTAGCCCTCATTTATTTTTATTTCAGTTGTAGTTTTAGTAATTTTTACTTTAAGCATATTTTATTTTAGATATTTGGCCAAAACAATATTTCTAAATTTTGTTTATAAAATGTATAAAAATACTTAGAATTAGCTTTTATAGTTAGTTCATTTTAAATAGTTTTTTTTGTGTGCTTTTGTCAGTTTTATTTTTTTTATATTTCTATTTATCTTTAGTTTAACTTTTATTTATCATTATTTATATATTATATCATATGATACACACACACACACGTATTATATACTTTCTATATTTTTTCAATTTAAGTTTTAGTTCAGTTTAAGTTAAGCTCATTTTGTTATGCACTTTTCTTTTTTATACTTGTATTTATTTATTTATATATACTTAATATAAACTTATATTCATTTATTTTTATTTCAGTTGTAGTTTTAGTCATTTTTACTTTAAGCATATTTTATTTTAGATAGTGGCCAAAAACAATATTTCTAAATTTTCATTTATGCTATTTATAATTTTTTTTTAAATGAAATATAAATAAAGTGAATTAGAAATATTTTTTGAAACAGAACAAAAATACACAAAAAAATTACTAAAGTTAAACTAAAAATTATTTATATTTATCTATAGTTTAACTTTTATTTATAGAATTTATATATTACATCATACAAAGCAACATTTCTAAATTAAATGTATGCTATTTATACATTTTTGAATTGTAATATAAATAAAGTTAATTAGAAATATATTTAAAACAGAAAACAAACAAAAACACACAGAAAAAAATTACTAAAGTTTAAACTAAAAATGTAGTTTAATTTTTAAATTATATACTTTAATTTTAATTAGTTTAATTTTAAATAGCTTTGTTGTGTGCTTTTATCAGTTTTATTTTTTTTATTTATATTTATCTTTAGTTTAACTTTTATTTATCATTATTTATAGAATTTATATATTACATCATAGACACACATATTATATAATTTCTAGCCAAAGCAACATTTCTAATTTTCATTTATGCAATTTTTTTATGTTTAACTGAAATATAAATAAAGTGAATTAGAAATATGTTTCGAAACAGAACAAAAATACACAAAAAAATTACTAAAGTTCAACTAAAATATATATATTTTTAAAATTCCATTTGATATTATTCCAGCGTTATTTGAAAGACTGAAATGATTTTCAATATTTCCAGTTAAGCATGGCACTGGTGTAATGTTTGTGTCTTCAGCACGTGGTCTGCTTGAAATATGCTATTTATAGATATTTTGATCTGAAATATAAAGTATTTTTTTAAAAGAACAAAATTAACAGAAATGACAAATACACATAAAAACATTACTAAAAATAAAAATATTTATTCCAGCTATATTTGAAATGTATTCCAGCTTTATTTGAAAGCCTGAAAATGATTCTCCCGTTAAGCCTGGCCCTGGTGTAGTGTTTGCGTCGCACCTGACGTATTCGTGTCCCCATGAGGCGAGCTCCTCCTGCGAGCCAGCAGACGGTATTTCAGACACTCTCGCTCGGTGCTCATGGTCATGGCGAGAACAGACACCACGTCTGCGCAGAAATGCTGTGAAGGACAGAGAGAGACGGTCACGATCATGCTGATCACGCTCATCAAACAACACCATGTCTGACGCGGCACCTTGTTCTCTCCTGGAGCCATGCTCTGGTAGATCTCCTTGAGCTTGGCGTAATGCGGTCGCAGGAACTTGAGCGGTTTGGGCACCGATGTCATGGAGGTCGTGGACGAGCGGATCTGACGACGCAGTTCTTCCAGAGCGGGACGGTACAGAGACGTGTCCTTCTCCTGAGAAACAGAGAAAACCAGCTGTTCATCACCCAAACAATGACTGAAAACGTTTCATTTCCTTAATATGAGTGCAATAGAATATGCGGTGAGAAATAGTCATTGTATTAATTTTTTTTTTTTTTAAGTAATTTTGTTATTATTTGAATTTCTAAACAGTTTAAATGTATTTTATTTCAGATTTAATCATTTTTGCACTTCGACTTATTTCAGTTAGTTTTTCTATTTCTCTTAATTTTTGTAAAAGTTGTAATTTATATGAGTACAATTCCATATTTTGTATTATTAAATTGTCTTAATTACTTGTTCTTTCAGTTTTAGTAATTTTAGTACTTTAACTACAACGTATTTCAGTTAGTTACCAAAATTATTATTATATATTTATATTCCGATTTAATGTGAAAAATGGACAATGATGGTATTAGTAAATATTATTTTGCAAGTCATTTCAGTAATTAAGAAATTACAGTCAAAATAAATCATTTTCTTTTGTCATTTGTGTCCCTGGAGCATAGAAGCAGTCATAAGCAGCACAGCTATATTTGTAGCAATAGACAAAAATACATCGTATGGGTCAAAATTATACATTTTTATTTTATGCCAAAAATCATTAGGATATTAAGATTTTGTAAATGTCCTACCATAAATATATCAAAACCTAATTTATGATTAGTAATATGCATTGCTAAGGACTTCATTTGAACAATTTTAAAGATGATTTTCTCAATATTTAGATTTTTTTTACATCCTCAGATTTCAGATTTTCAAATATTGTCCGATCATAAACCATACATCAATGGAAAGATTATTTACTATGTATAAATCTCAGTAAAAAAGGACCCCTATGACTGGTTTTGTGGTCCATTTGTTTTTAGTAAGTTTATTTTAATTAGTATTTTATCCCCCACGATTAGATTTTAGTGTGAAAAATGGACAATGACGTTATTGGCAAACATTATTTTACATCAGCGAGCCATTTCATAATTCAAGGAATTAATTAAATTGCTTCATAGTCATACTTACAAAAACAATTCACACAGAATTCAGGATATTTATCTTAAAATATTAACATGACATTTCTGAATCAGAATGAGCTTTATTGCCAGGTGTGTTTACACATACGAGGAAGCTCCACAATGACAGTGATAGGACATAACACACATAATAAAATAACTTAAATAAACTAACGTTATACAAATAGACATTTTGTATATTATTTGAGCAGAAATACTGTAAAAACGAGCTCCACTTACAGCGAGTCTTTCCACGAGCATCTCCAACTCCTCCTGAAGCTGTTTATCCTCCTCTGACTGCAAGAACAACATCAAATACATCACATTAACACAATCACACACACACCAGACCTCTACAGTCAATGACAGAGAACTCAGACAAACGGCTTTCTCCTCAGAGACGCAGATTTACCAACTATCTCCATCCAGTCGTTCAATAACCCGTGTTTGTGTATGATAGACGAAGCGTATAATACCCCTGCACTGTCTGCAGGTCGGTGTATTCGTTTAAACGCGTTATAATCCCAGACACGGTGTTTTAAAGTGTTTCTCGCTGATATTGATTGATAATCAGTGTGTAGTGATGAATGTGAGTGTGTTTGAGAGTCAGGCCTGGAGAGTGACTCAGGCGGAATTCAGACTCAGTCTAAAGCGTTTGTTTTTCTCTCTCTCACCAGCTCCTGCTCCTCTTTCTTCTCCTTGTCTTTCCCCGCCGGTTTTTTGTCCTTCTCCTCCGTGATCTCGGACTGCTTTTTCTCCTTTTTCGCGGTTTCCTCCATGATTTTTCCTGCTGCTGTTTCTCTGAATG
>QVTF01024898.1:12500-35000 GCA_003573665.1 Oxygymnocypris stewartii | reverse complement strand
AATATTTAATTAATTGCCCAGTCCTCCTCTTACACACGCTAATATAAGCTTCTGAACTAATTGATACATTTTTCAAGTGTTCCAGTCTTCTGCTATTGATACATCATTTTATATTTGTAACAGAACTAAACGACTCGTTTAAAAACGTTCAAAAAACATAACGTTCATAACTTAAAGGGAACATTAAAAAATGTTTGCTATCTGGGATGCACAATCTGTTCCGGTTCACTAATTACATCTCGTGATAACTTGTGAAATAAGAGAACAAACCAAGAGAGACAAAAATAAATCAATGTTTAGCAATGTTTAACAATCATATAACAAACATATGTGTACCTGGATCACAAAACCAGTCATAAGCAGAACAGGTATATTTATGGAATAGCCAAAAATACATTGTATGGGTCAAAATTATACATTTTTCTTTAATGCCAAAAATCTTTAGGATATTAAGATCATGTTCCATGAAGATATTTTGTAAATGTCCTATCGTAAATATATCAAAACTTAATTATTGATTAGTAATATGCATTGCTAAGAACTTCATTTGAACAACTGTAAAGATGATTTTCTCAATATTTAGATTTTTTTTTTGCACCCTCAGATTCCAGATTTACAAATATTGTCCTATCAATTTTTTAAAAAAGTGACCCTTATGACTGGTTTTGTGGTCCAGGGTCACTTATAACATCAATATGTATTAACAACACATTATTAAGATTTATCTTAATTATTTATATTAATTAATACATTTGTGATGTAGGATAATTCTTACCAAATCTATATAGATTCCAATATAATGATAATAAACCAACCCTAATTCTTCAATTCTTTAAGCCATTTTATAATAATAATAATAATAATAATAAAGTATGCATAGTTATGCACAGAGAACACGTTCATATATCTGCAAACCATAAAGATAAAGATAAAACCTCTCTCTTTTATAATTACTTCCAGACAAGGAACTTTCTAATTCTAATGATTTTCAGAAACTCTAATAATGGGTCATATTTCATCCTGAATCAAAGAAAGAGAAATTAAGAAAGAAGCACTTTCATTGCGTAGTAAAATCAGCTCATATTTCATCCAGAAATAATAACATCATATTTTATAGTGAAAATATTTCCAAATGAAAAAGGCCTTAATGATCCTAAAACAAGCTTCACTTATGCTGGAACTATTTCATATTTTATATTTAAAAAATAAATAACATGTTTAAAAAAAAACAGATCATATTTGATCCTAAAAAGATAAATAACATTATTTCGAATTATATTCATAATTTTCAGATTCACCCGTAAAATAGATTTTTAACTTCACCTGATTTATTTGTAATCAAAGCAATTGATTATATTTTTTAATAACTCAAGTATTTTAAATATGCTCAATTATCTGCACGACTTCATTCAGATAATACATTCAAACAATGATTTCTAATCAATTAAGTCTTTTTAATTGACATCAATATTTATGTCCATTACTTGCTAAGTAACCGTGTATTATTGTACGTACAGTAACCGACCATAGTTAGGTTACTGTTGTTGTTTTTGTGTGTAGTTCCTCTACTGTGCTCCAGGGGGCACTATATGATTTTCTACATTAAGGCATTAAATGGAGGTAGGCAGTAGAGTAAGACATACCTGTTTGGTTTAGTGGAAGCATGGCTCTCACTTTCAAACACCTTACTGTTTGTGGAGTTCAGATTGAGAAACTAAGGTTTTCAGCTCAATCATAAGAACTCTTTTTGTTTCTGTCTCTCCGTTTTCTTCTTTACCCTGAATGCATCATCAATGGACTGAGAAATAACGTCACCAAAACTCTGTGCTCTTCGTTCAAGGTTTCTTTATTTGTCACATAATAGTTATACAGGGCATAACTAGAAGTGAAATGCAATCGAATCAGGTCCGCTCAGTGGACAGTGCAAAATAATAAGAATACAAATTATATAAGTAACATAACACAAGGGCATACATATGGTAAGAAAATGAGAAATAAGAGTAAAATGTGCAATGAAATAAAAAAGTGCAAAACAATAAGATGTGCAAAGACAATGAGATGTGCAAAAAAACTACAAGATGTGCAAAAAAACAACAAGATGTGCAAAAAAAAACAATAAGATGTACAAAAAACAAAAAACAAAAAAAAAACTGTGTACTGGGACTTAATAAATAGTAATGTGAATAAGAGGGATGTGCAGACGGGTTGTTCAGGGTATTGTACATAGAGCAGCAATGATGAGAATGTGATGATATTTACAGTTGACAATGGGTCTTGTGAGTGTTTATGAAACAGAGTTTGTGTTTAGGAGCCTGATGGCCTGAGGGAAGAAGCTCTTCCTCAGTCTTTCAGTCTTTGCCATCATGCTCCTGAAGCGCCTGCCAGATGGCAGTAAACAGAAAAGATGGTTACCGGGGTGGTTTGAGTCTTTGGTGATTTTAGCAGCTCTGCTTCTGCAGCGTTTGAGGTAGATGGCCTGCAGAGAGGGGAGAGTAGACCCTGTGTGTGTGTGTGTGTGTGTGTGTGTGTGTGTGTGTGTGTGTGTGTGTGTTTTGAGGTAGATGTCCTGCAGAGAGGGGAGAGCAGACCCTGAGATGCGCTCAGCTAAGCGCACGACTCTCTGTAGAGCTTTGCAGTCCTGGTTTGTGGCATTATTATACCACACTGAGATGCACTGAGTCAGTACACTTTCTATGGCCCCTGAATAGAAAGTTTTCAGGATAGCTGGTGAGACCCTGAATTTCCTCAGCTGTCGCAGATGGTACAGCCTTTGCCTGGCTTTCTTCACCTGAGTTTGAATGTGTGTAGTCCAAGTCAGGTCCTCGGAGATGTTTACACCGAGGTACTTGAAGCTACTCACCCTCTCCACAGGGGTCCCGCTGATCATAAGAGGAGTGTAGGGCTGCAGCTGTCTCTTCCTGAAGTCTACAATCAGCTCTTTGGTTTTGCTCACGTTCAGAGAGAGACAGTTGTCCTGGCACCATGATGTAAGTCTCTCCACCTCATCCAAGTATGCGGCCTCGTCACCGTTGTTGATGAGGCCCAGAACCACAGTATCATCCGCAAATTTGACAATAGAGGTGGAGCTGTGTGAGGACACGCAGTCGTGGGTGTATAGAGAGTATAGCAGGGGGCTCAGGACACAGCCCTGTGGGGCTCCTACATTCAGGGTGATGGAGTTGGAGGTGAACTGGCCGACTTTCACCACTTGTGGTCTGGCGGTGAGGAAATCTTGAATCCAGTCACAAAGTGAAGTGTTTAGGCCGAGGTCTGAGAGTTTAACAGTCAGCTTGGTGGGGACTATAGTGTTGAAAGCCGAGCTGTAGTCTATGAATAGCAGCCTGACATAGTTGCCATTTTTGCTGTCGATGTGAGTGAGGGAGGAGTGCAGTACCTGAGAGATGGCATCGTCAGTAGACCTATTTGGCCGATAGGCAAACTGAAGAGGGTCCAAGGTAGCAGGGATGGAGGAGCAAATGTGTTTCTTTAAAAGTCTCTCAAAAACCTTCATGACCGTCGATGTGAGGGCAACTGGACGATAGTCATTCAGGCAAGAGGGTTTACTGTTCTTAGGCACAGGGATTATGACAGATTTTTTAAAGGAGGTGGGAACAACAGAGGTAGCAAGGGACTCATTAAAGATGGAAGTAAACAATCCAGCAAGCTGATCAGCACAGGACCTCAGAACGCGGCCAGTAATCCCATCAGGTCCGGCAGCTTTCCTGACGTTCACTCTCTTTAGTTCCCTCCGAACGTCATCCTCTGAAAAGGTGATTACATGATCATTGCTGCTCTGTCTGCTGCTTCCTGACGTGCTGTTCGGCAGATTTGCGCCGCCATTGCAGTCAAAGCGACCGTAGAAGGTGTTTAGCTCTTCGGCCAGCAGCGGATCTGCTCTCACCTCTGCGGAGGATTTATTTCCAGAGGAACAGATGGTCTTCAGTCCTTGCCACATGCGTCGAGAGTCATTGAGCTGGAAATGTGACTCAATTTTCTCACTGTACCGGCGCTTAGCGGCTCGTATTGCACGCCGGAGAGCGTAGCATGATGTTTTGTACTCGCTCATGTTCCCTGACAACAGACCGGCATTGTATGCGGCAGTGCGATGGTTAACCGCATCACGGATTGATCTGTCCACCCACGGTTTCTGATTAGTAAATGTCCTTATTGTTACCGTTTCAGTGGCTTGCTCGGTTAGCGTGTTTACGAAGCTTACTGCTACATCCGTGAATTCGCTGACGTCAGATGAACTCGCCCGGAACATGTCCCAGTCGACGTCATCAAGAGACGCCTGTAGCGTAGCTTCAGAGTGGGAGGACCAACGCGTCACTTCCCTCTCCACCGGCGGCTCGCGAGCGATCCTTTGTTTGTATTCCGGCGTGAGAAAAATGGCGACATGATCTGATTTGCCAAAAGCCGGCAGTGAGTGGGCTTTGTAGGCGTTATTGAGCGAAGTGTAGCAGTGATCCAGTGTATTCAGTCCTCTGGTTGGACAGGATATGTGTTGATGAAAGTTCGGCAGGACTTTCTTGAGGTTGGCCCTGTTAAAGTCCCCAGCGATGATACATGCAGCGTCGGGATGTTTGTTGATATATCCGCTGATTTCATCGTGGAGATTTGACAAAGCCACGCTAGTGTCTGCTTGTGGAGGAATATAAACGGCAGACACGAGGATCGATGTAAATTCCCGGGGCAGATAGAAGGGGCGGCAGATAATGGAGAGATGCTCTAGATGAGGCGAACAGGAACGCGACAGAATGGAGATATTCCTGGGGTCACACCATTTCTTGTTAATAAAGAAACACACTCCACCACCTTTGGTTTTACCGGCCTCGGCTGATCTGTCCATCCGTAAAACAGAGAAGTTATCAGACGGCGTTACAGCGGTGTCCGGGACCGTTGGCGTAAGCCATGTTTCGGTCAAACAAAAGATGTTGCAGTCTCTAATGTCTCGTTGGAAACTAATCCTGGCTCTAAGATCGTCCATCTTATTCTCCAAGGATTGGACATTAGCGAGCAGAATACTTGGAAGAGGAGGGCAGTGAGCCCTTTTCCTCAGTCTGCTGCGTATTCCAGCGCGTCTCCCCCGATGTTTCCTTCGCCTCCTGCGGTTGTTCAGGTGGTCATTGTTCAACTCGGTGCTCCGAAGTATCTCCAATGGCCACGCTGGGTCCGTGGATAAAGTATCCTTAATCAGGTTAGTGTAGCGATGTCCAATGTCCAAAAGTGTTCTTCTGTCGTACATAATCATCGCAGACATACACGTATCAAAAGAGAAGTTAAAAAAAATAAAAAAATAGGTAAGAAACACACATAAAAGCACAATTCTGAGCGGAGCTAATTCACAGGCGACTGAACTCAGCAGCGCCACCGGAAGAAAAAAGGCATCATTAAATAATGATGCCTTTGTGGGACAAAGCATCATTAAATAATTGCAACGCACGCTATGTTTTGAGAAAACTCGGATTGACGATTGTTTATGCTACTCTTACTATCAGACTATTGGATTTTTTCACCTTCTATCATCATCAGAGGATTTCAGTATTCAGATTTAGTGCATGCTTAGGTGTAGAGACGAGTATTCATTCAACCAGATAAGTTGTTCTTTATTCCGATAAATGATAAACACTACGGGTAATTTTTGTAGTCGAAAAGACGTTGACTCTTTTTCATGCACATGTTGTAGTGATCTGGGGATTGCTTTTATTTTATATAAATACTTTGCAATGACCTACTGTGTTTTGGTGTCGTTTTCAGTTGAGGGACCCTCCCCTAAATTATTTAGTGATTTTGCCCTTTTGAGAAATTCCACTGGGACGGTTACAGTACAGTAACGTGATGATTACGGTAGAATAACCCGCTCTACTTCACGTTATCATCTCTTCCATAACCTCACGAAACACAAACATCTTAGAGATAAATCAAAACACCAGCAAAGAGCCGAGATGTGCGTCAGGAGAGTTTGTGCTCCGTGTCTTTGTTGTTGTTTCATGTGTCTCAGGCTTTAAGCTTCACTGGTCCTCTCTCTCTCTCTCTCTCTCTCTCTCTCTCTCTCTCTCTCTCTCTCTCTCTCTCTCTCTCTCTCTCTCTCTCTCTCTCTTCTTTCACCTGACTACAGTCTCCTCTCCTCCATCTCCAGAGTCTTTCCATCACCGAGGCCCAAGCTTTAAATTACTCGCTCGTGTTTTAGAGAGAGAGAACGAAGCTCAGGGACGGGAGATGATCTCTAAAAAAAACATTGAGCAGAATCGGTACAATCAACCTTCATCTGCTTCTGTCAAACAGACCTTGACATTCAACTCAACATTTAACACTTAAAATTACATGTTTCAATCAATAACGTGATTTTATGCTCGGAAAGGAAGGTGGTGAGAAGCTCTTAAACCACTTTTAGATAGAAAATGCAGGTTAATAGGCTACTCGCTCTACTGATTGATGAATGTATTTATGCACTCTTCTATATGAAAATATGTGATATTTCAATCATAATAATTTTTTAGGGGTGCCAATAATTTTGGCCATTGTGTACTAGAGAAAAATATTAATTTCATAACATGATTTCCACCCACTTTTACATACATTTTATTTTTTTTGCTAAAATTAAAGGTTAGATTTTGTTACGTTTTTGAATGAAAGATCAAAAGGATAAACAATGCAGAGTTATTTTCACAGCTATCTTTGATCATATCATTTTGAGCACAACTGCATACATATTCACCAATATATATATATTCACCAAAATAGACCAGCACATATGAAAACACTTAAATGTTCTCAAAATGTTTTTAAAGCTGGAGAATAAAATGTTGCTTTTAACGTTCACATAACCAAGAAAAAATTTTGTGAGGATGTTTTGAATATTAAAATAACAATTCAGAAGTTATGTATTCATAACATATTCAAAATGATTGAATGGAATGTTTCTTTAGCACTCATATAACCAAGAATAAAGGTTTTTAATACATGCTTAATACAAGAAACTGGTAAAAAGCATGCTGTAAAACACAATGAGGGGATTTTGCTTTAATGCTTTATGTAATATGACGACTGGATTGGTCAAATTATGTTTTTATAAGGACTACTTCACCTAAAAATGTAAACTTTGATAAATTATATTTCTGTATGGACTCTTAGTGAGCTTTTCAGTCATTTTTAAGCTATTTTGGGTCAGAAAATTATATAAATGTTGGTAAGATTTGACCAAAATAAACCACCACGAGCACTGACATTGCATTTCGGTTCACAACATGGTCTATTGTGTGAATTTAAATCAATTTCTCGTCGCCCAAAGCGCTCCTCTTCCCTCTTTTTAATGCACAACAAGTCTCTGGGGTGTAATTAAAATTATTTTCAGGTTTTCGCTGCAGTGCAGATGCATCACACACGTGCTTGATGCGAACTGCTAAGAAATTAGCAAGCGTTCATTAGAATCCTGGAGCTGCTAATGAGAAACAAAGAGATGCAGGTTTTGAGGCCTTACATTTCTGTTTATTATACCAAAACGCTCTGTGGACAGATGGCACGTAATGAATTAGCAACGATTCACGAGCAACAGATCGTACGAGGATCTTCATCCACCACCTGCGAACCGAGGACAACTTTACTTGACAAATGTGAAAAAACTAGCCAGTTCTCACCAAACGAACCCGAACACCACCAGATGCTTGTGTAACAATGCTGTCCTTTTTAGTTTGAGTCATCAGTTTGCAGTGATGTTCGTAGTTGCTGGTGTTTTCTCTGAATAATGGGATGCATCATTTAAGTGCCCCCAGAGCTAGAGAAAGTGAATCACAGTCGAGTTTCTGAAGACGAAGATGATTCATCAGACTTACAGATGCAAACTTTTAGCTTTAAGGGGAAGTATTTTAGCTTCTTCTGTTATTTCTATCTTTAACACAGGCTGCCGCTTCACATATTACCTTTACATAACAACAGACAGACCTTCTCTGGGTTCGAGACATTAAAAACCTCTCCACAGTTGACATTTACCTCTACTAGGATATGTTTAGCTATAAAAGAGCAACACAACTTGTGCACACCACTTCATTTGATACAACACGCTCACCACCAATAGATCCTCTGCAGTGAACGGCTATTATTAAGAGTCTAACTTTATCCTAGAGAATTATCTAAATACAGATCGATCTCAAATCTCCCTTTTCTGTCAAAGACTAGAAACAGCAGTATCCTCAAATCGTGCTCATCTGACCGTCATCCATTCGTAGCAGTGAAGTACAGATCACAAGTGCAGTATGGAGTACCACAAGGCTCGGTACTAGGACCGTTGCTTCTCACGCTGTACATGTTTGGAGATATCATCCGGAAACATGGCGTTAGCTTTCACTGTTATGCTGATGATGCTCAGCTCTGTATTTCTCCATGGCCCAATAAATGAACAATGATGAACTGACAGAAAAATTGTCTTCTTGTATTGTTGACACAGTATTTTCCTGCTTAACGCAGTAAAGCTGCTTCAACACAATCTGTATTGTATAAAGCACTAAAGGTGACTTGACTTGAATGGTTGAGTCCAAACAGCTGATTAAACATCACAATAATCCACACCAAGCTAGTCCATCAGTAAACATCTTGTGAAAACAAAAGCTGTGTGTTTGTGAGAAACAAATCCATCAATCATGGCATTTTTAACTATAATACGATTCATAATCTCACATCAAATTAAAGCCACACAATCGTTTAGAGCTGTTTTGGGTTGTAAACGGTGCTTGATCTGTGCAGATTCAGACCAGAACACTTCTTCACTGGAGGAAGCGTTATTATGGATTATGGAGAAGAGCTAGATTTCTCTACATCTGATGAAGAATCAAACTCCTCTACATCTTTGATGACTTGAGGGTGAGGACGTGTTCAGCCAATTAATTTTTTGGGTGAACTATTCTTTCATACAGGTCACTGTTCTCAGTCTGAATGCATCGTCTTACCATCCGTTCTGTTCAGTCGTATTGTCAGTAAAGTTGTTTGTCTCTCTGTTTTTTGATCTGACTTTCCCTCAGCACATCAGGGACTCCATTCAGTCATTCCTCGTGTGCATCTGTGAAGGGAAAAGTCACAGCAAATGACTGTCCGTCTCTAGTCCTGTAGGCAAGGATGGTGTTTTTCTCCCTTGTAAAATCACTGGAGAGTCCAGACAGCACTTGCTCTGCTCTTCCTGACACAGAAAGAACAAAATCACCCGTTCTTTGCAGGTTTTTATAAAGAATAATGTAACCAGCAGTACTTCCACTGAATGGAAGTGCAAAAATACCTCTCTTTGTGTTTCCTGAAAGTGACAACAACAGCAGACCATGTATGTAAGCAGAAAAAATCTGTTTTAGAATCGGATATGCTTATGATATAGATTTGCTTCTACTGAAAGATTTGACAGATGATTAAATAGATGCAATAATTAATAGACCTGTTACAATGTGACATGCAGTTACAAATATATGCCATTTTACAGTGATGTCACTATAACCGTGGAAGACATTCTAACAAGGTCAAATAATATTAATACAAGTATTTGACTAAGTATTTTTTATTGTCAAACTGTCTTCTCTGTCTGTTAGAAAATCACTTGAATGTGATTTTATTTTATGCTAATAAGAAACCTTTGAGTAGTGTTTAATTTTTTATTTTTTTTGTATATTGGCCCCTTCTTCATTTATTGTATTTTTTGATTCCATTATAATTTGTATGTTATATCTTGGATTGTTCTGTGTATGGTTATAATGCTGTGCACTCCTGTTCATGTTCTCTGCAATTTAATTAAACAAATAAAAATAAGAAATACAAAAATAATTGTAATAAATTTTAGCTTGCAAGGTTGCAGAAAGGTTTCTTACAGTCTTCCTCAAGTACACATAACATCATAAGATCATTCAGAGAATGTTGATTAATAATGTTTTCTCTAAATGTTATGAGATTGTATATCAAATATTAATTATGAGAACATTCCCCAACATTTGTAACATTTATTATATAGCGTTTAAAGAATATTAATGAAAGTTGTAGAACATTCCCTGTTAGCTGGGATTGCACCTGTTCATAACACAATGATCAAATCACTTTACTGTGTATGCATTAAAATTAAGAACAGCATTAAAATTAAAAAGGCATAACTCTGTTCGGAATGTTCATTTGAATTGTTGCTAAGCAACAGCAGAGTTTCCAAAAGGTTCCCTAACGGATTGATTAATAATCTACAATCAAATAATGTCCATGTGGAGCAACAGTCTGAACCAAGTTAGAGTAACATGAACTCATATTAATTAATTCTGTCATGTGACAACATTCATTTGCCCTGAAGCAAGAGTCCCCCCCCCCCCCCCAAATAGTGTCATTTACTCACTCTCGAGTTGTTTTGATTGATTGATGATTTTTCTCTCCTTCTGTTGAACACAAAAGCAGATATTTTGATTTGTTGTATAGCCAGTGACTTACTGTGTACCATCTTTCTGAAGACGCAAGAAAGAAACTCATGATGGCGAGTAAATGATGACTGAATTTACATTTTTGGGTGAGCTATACTTTTAAAACCTCCTTTCTTGACAAAAAGCTATATTTTATGTCTCAACATGGAATTTATGCAGTTCAATTTATAAAGATTGTGCTGACACTTCAGAAATTGCATCTATCTATCTATCTATCTATCTATCTATCTATCTATCTATCTATCTATCTATCTATCTATCTATCTATCTATCTATGTACTCCTGTACACACAGTGAAGGACTTTCAAGTATTGACTTGTTGACTCTTCCCAGAGGAATTTGTCTGTAACTTTGAATCGTATACATGCTTTTCTCTTCAATGCAAGAGCACACGTCCAGTCTGGTCAAGCTGGCGATGCATTGGCCAAGAATTGATTTCACTGACGCTGGATGACATTCAGGAGAGACCAGCGGATCGCAGAGACACCGAGAGCTCAGATTGAGTCTCAGGAGAGACCAGCGGATCGCAGAGACGCCGAGAGCTCAGATTGAGTCTCAGGAGAGACCAGCGGATCGCAGAGACGCCGAGAGCTCAGATTGAGTCTCAGGAGAGACCAGCGGATCACAGAGACGCCGAGAGCTCAGATTGAGTCTCAGGAGAGACCAGCGGATCACAGAGACACCGAGAGCTCAGATTGAGTCTCAGGAGAGACCAGCGGATCGCAGAGACGCCGAGAGCTCAGATTGAGTCTCAGGAGAGACCAGCGGATCGCAGAGACGCCGAGAGCTCAGATTGAGTCTCAGGAGAGACCAGCGGATCGCAGAGACGCCGAGAGCTCAGATTGAGTCTCAGGAGAGACGCTGGAGTCTCCGACACAACCTTTCACATCTCTGTCTCTCAAGAGCTCTGCTGAGACAACACCGTCTCCTCCTCTGTTTTATTCTTCCCCTCTCTCTCTCTCTCGCTCTCTCTCTCTCGCTCTCGCTCTCTCTCTCTCTCACTCTCTCTCTCTCTCTCTCTCTCCTTCTCTCTCTCTCTCTCTCTCTCTATCTCTCTCTCTCTCTCTCTGCAGCAGTTCATTTACTGACTCCCCGTGGCTCTATGATTAAATTAATTACCGGTTCACTTATTTTCCAATGCACTGACACAACTAATGCCATCAGATTCAGAAGGTGAGACGCCCGACTAGAAAATACCAGAAAAATAGAGCAGAAACAGAAGTTATGAAACTTGCTCAAATTTATAAGCCCCTATGCCTTATTGAGCCACAGGCATTGAAATATCATTCTCTATTGCTTTATCAATGCCCACACATTAACATTGAAACAATACAAGGCACATTAAATAACATATAGACTGATAATGTCATTCTGCATTTGACTAAATGGAAAATAAAATATTCCAGCTTTAAATCTGAAAATATTGAGCCATTTTAAAGTCAACATAGTTTACAATAAACAGTGTTATTTCCATCATGAGATGCTATTATAGCTTTCATTGATATTTTGAATGTTCATTTTAAATATATTTTCAGTTTTTTTTCATTTTAATTACATTTGTCATAATTGTATTGTGTTTTTGTCATTTGTAATAGGATGAAATAAAGGAAAACATAAAAATTAGTATTTAACATTTCGATATTATTTTATATAATATTTTAAATTAGATTTTCATTAGTTTTTAATTCATTTTATTATTGTTTTGTTTTTATTCATTGTTATTTCAGTTAGTTATTTCTGTACATCGTTTAACTAAATTAAAATGAGAAATGTAGCAGAAATTTGAAATTTTATATTTTTTATATATTTTATATTTAATATTCAGATATTATTTTTGTATATTTTGAAATAAACAGTTTTTGTATATCCTGTTATCATTTTAATTTTAGTTAGTTTTAGTCATTTTGTTGTTTTTTGCATTTGTATAAGTTTTCTTTTTGTTAAATTTTTTTTTTTAAATAAATATTTTATTTTAGTTAACATTTATTTTTGTTTTAAAGTAAACTTAGTAAACTATAATAACCCTGACAATCAATTGCATTTCCATAAAACGTTTTACATAAAAAATTATAATAATAATAATAATACAAAAAAATGGAGAAACACAATAAAATGCTGGACGGGAGGCAGCTGAAAAACTCTGAAATATAGCCAGTTATTATATTTAGATGAAACACCATGATATCAAACTATACTTGCACCAGTTCACAATATCTCCAGAAATGTGCGTTAAGAAGCTAATAAAGTGTTTTCATGTTGACTTCATTCATCATCTGAACCTGAAGAACGCTGGTTTATTAGTAAAGATCTCCGTTCTTAGTGGCTCATAATCATGTTCCACTGCTGAGGATCAGCAAAAAGATCACAGTTTTCCATTTGTACCCTGTGTACTACACTCAAGACTAATTAGAGCGTGTTAATGAATGTCTGAGTGCTGAAGGACAGCTGGTGAGAGACCGAGAGCCGCTTCAACGCTTCTGTAAAATCCAGAAAACACTTGACAAATCAAATCCAGACACTTGAACCCTTCTGAAAACCTTTTGGGACGAACATATTTCCGAAGATAAAAGTGCTGTTAAAACAACCCAAGTCTGGTAATTTTTAGCCCAGCTGCTGTTTAAATACAGGACAGAACTTGAGTTATTCATTTAAAGTTGATTATACTCGTTCTCTTTTACAAGAATATTAGCTTATTGTTCCCCTGCATGGGATAATATTTCCAGGTTAACTTAAATATATGCAATATGCCACACAAGCACTGTTTTATTTTTCAGTTACTCGTTTAGAAGATGCTTACAAACGAGGAACATCGCAAGCAGTTTTTCACATAACGATTAAGCACTTGCTTAACTTAATTAATTAACCACACTAAATAAAGCATTAAAGCACACACAATTATTGAGAAAAATCGTCCGTTCTTAATTAGTATGAATTATATGTTCTTATGTTTTTTCTACTAATCTAATTAGCATTCTGAGATTGCTTTAAAAAAAAAGCCAAATTAATTTGGCCAAAATTAGGTATTTTAGTACAAGTGTTATTTTACAATAATTACTCAATATTTAAAATAATAATAATAATTATTAATTATATTAAAATAATTTATTTTACATTTTCACTTTAATTTGAGCCCAGGTTTTAGTAATTCTGTATATATTTGATAATTTTGTATTGCTTATATAGTTTTTAATAATGTTTTTTAATTAATTTTCATGTTCATCTTTTAGTAATTTAGTTTTTGTTACTTTTTTACGTGTCTATATCATTTTTATTAATATCAATTTTTGATCAAGTTTTAGTAGTTTTGTACTTTTAGGTTATTTCTTTGTCTATATAGTTTATTAATGTTTATTTTAGATCAAGTTTTAATATGTTTTTGTTACTTTTTAATGTAGTTTTTATTAAAGTACATTTTGGTTCAAGTTTTAGTAAATGTATTTATTTTAAAAACGTATTTTTAATATCTATATAGCTTTTATTAATGCTAGTTTTATTTCGTGTATTAGACATTTGTAGTTTTTTGTCTATATAGTTTCTTAATGTTTATTTTAGATCAAGTTTTAATTTTATTTGTTACTTTTTTAATGTAGTTTTGGTTCAAGTTTTAATAAATTTGTTTCTTTAAAAAAATTATTTGTAATATTTATATAGCTTTTATTAATGTTTATTTATAGTTTTAGATTATTTTGTTATTTTAGTACTTTAAATGAACTAAACAAAAATCGTAAATGTTACTAGCAACAGGTTCAACTTTAATATTTTATAAAAAAAAATATATATATTTTTTTATTAATTTCAAATGATCACTCTTGCCTACCTTTTTAGTATCTTCTCATTCTGTTTGGGGTCATATTTCTCTCTCTTCTCTATAGTGTTTGTGATTTCTGCTCTTCGTCCTCTTCACCTCCTCAAAGACTGGTTCCACTTCCTAAATATAACCAGAGCAATAAACTCCCTCAGAAGGGCTCAGATACACTCTCCGGTGGCCTGAAGCCGAGCGAGACAGGTAAATCCATCACTCTGTGCTTGATTAAGTCCGGTAAGGCCACATGTGTGCAGCCGCTGATAAGGTCAAGCATAACCAGACTCGGACCAAACGCCGTCCACAGACACCTGAAGAGCTTTTCCACACATTTACTGTTTATTCACAATAAGCACTCTGATCAAACGCCACACGCTCGATGCTGTGACGCTGCAAACCTGTGGAAATAACTGCTGGGTTTTCTAACATCTTGACAGGTAATGAGATCGTTTCGGAGAGAATTTCCTCCCTAAAAGACAGAACTGACTGGGAATCATCTGTCCTAGTCCTGGCACTGTCTGATATCCAGATGGACTGCAATACTTATAGTCCTTTAAATAAAGATTATCTCCCAAAGAGCTCTAAAACACATCGATTTGAGCGGATGAAGCTTCGGAGACACATATGAGTATACCGAGCTAAGAGGAAACGTTCTCACAAGATTCTCATGAAGTAATAACAAACAGTCGTGGCTCTAATGGATAGAGCGTTGGACTTGTAACCCGAGGTCGTGGGTTCGAATCTCGGCTCCGGCAGGAATTGTCCACGACTGTGTGTGTGTGTGTGTGTGTTCACTGCTCAAGGTGTGTGTGTGTGTGTGTGTGTTCACTGCTCCAGGTGTGTGTGTCCACTGCTCCAGGTGTGTGTGTGCACTTGGATGGGTTAAATACAGAGAACACATTTCACTGCTGGTTATACTCTGTATAATTGTGTACGTGACAAATCAATTTGTTTTTTCATTTCATTTTTTTTTCTTCCAGAAACATTAAGAAAACATTCGTTCAGAGTTTTTAATGTTCTCAGAATGATTTTTTTGAGAACTGAGTTGGATGTTTGTAGAACGTTGTTTCAATGTTACTTGTTTCAGAACGTTCAGAGAACTTTAAAAGTAACATTCTCATAATGTTTGCAAAATGATACAATGGAACGTTATCAAGCCTTTTTCCCTTAGGTTTAGTTTACTGGGCTGTCACGTGACGAACGACTCAAACCCGAAGACTCAAAAGGTGAACTAATCAATGCTCTTTCTGGCTCATACTGCATTAGTCACGTGATGAACGAACGACTCGAAAGACCCGATGATTGGAAACAGGTGAACAGGACAGAACCTATAGGATGGTGCGCATGCGCGACTGAACGAATCACTCCGCGAGACGACTCGTTCTTCTCGAGTCACATTCAAGACCGACCCATCACTAATTTCAATAGGATGGTATTCTAACATTAAATCAGTTAATGAAATGACTGTATTTAACTGTAACTATAAAACTGTTAAAACCGTAAAATGTTGTTGCTGTATTTCTCACAGTAGAATTCCTGCAAACACAGCTGCCAGTTTTTTACCGTCAATTTTTAATTCCTTTAATGTTTACATGACTAAGAAAAAATGTAACATTTAATTAACATTGTTTAAATGTTGCTACTTGTTTCAGAACCTAAGAAATTATTTTAATAAAAAAATGTAAAGTAAAAAAAGTATTAAAACAAAGTAAAAATAAAAAGATTATAGGTATATATATAGTATAGGTATATATACACACACACACACACACACACACACACACACACACACACACACACACACACACACACTCACACACACACACACACACACACACACACTCACACACACACACACACACACACACACACACACACACACACACACACACACATATGTATATGTATTTAACTGAACTGATCGTCAGCTTGCCAAAACTGGTGCAAAAAACCGCCAACACATTCAGTGTTATGCTGCGGGGAACTTTACCTGCCAGCCGAGCCGAGCTGTTTGCCAAGCCAATATACAAGAACACATCAGTGAATAAATCCAATCAACTCATCACGCTCAACACCCCTTCAAAAGCTCATTTACTGCTAATGAGGATCCTGCCAGACCGGGGCCGCGAGGCTCGTTCGACAGCAGAGATTGGATGTGTAGCGATCAGTTTCTGTCTGCTTGTTTAGGAGCATCCGAATCGATAAACGCCACCTCGGCAGCATAAATAAACAAGACGAACGCCTTTATTAAACGCTGCACTGAATGCAATGCTTTCCACTTAAAGTTAAATTCTAGTGTGATCTAACAACAGCTTTTGTGGAAAAACGGCAATTAATACTAAAATATACACTGATTCAAAAGTACAGCTGCAAGATATAAATATTGATAAAACAATCGAACCCATCACAGAAATTCTAATGGTTTCCAGTCGGCTACAAATACCATTACAAACCATCAACCATTAAAAAAACATAAAAAATGGTTCGACATATTCCATTAGGATTTAGTGGTTTCAACAAGTGGTGACAGATATCATTAAAGACCCACAGGAACCATTACCGTTTACATTAAAACCAACACAATTCCCATTATAACCAGTAAAAGCAATACTCATTCTGTGATGGTTTCCATGGGTTTTCTCCAGCTATTGTGATATTTTCTGATCTCTTCTGACAGCGATACGATGCTGTAGTTTCTTTACTCTTGTGCAGTTATGAAGACTTTAAACAGCCTCTGCTTCTGAAGATCGAGTATATGTTTAAAAGCATGTCGTGTCAACAGAAAACTGTGATTATGCTTATAATTACAGTGATCATAATCAGAGTAAAGATGTGAAGCACTGCAGTTTTAATCACACTTTACAAGCATATTGTCTATGCTTTAATTGCATTTCTTTCATACTAAAATGTGCATGTAGTGCATCAGAAAATCAGGTTAAAGATGAATGATGCTTGGTTCTCAGAACGTTCTACGAATGTTACTTTATGGTTCTCAGTAAACAGACATTCTAACCTTCTCTGTTGGTTACACAGAAAGATACAAAGATGAGATAATTGGAGAACGTTGCTTTAATGTTGTCAGAACATTCTTATTTGCTTCCCAGAAACAGGAACGTTAGGGAAATGTTCTGTGTTTGCTGGGAAACATTTCTGGTTACCATGAATAAACAACCAAACTGGAACCGTATGGGAACATTATGGGATGTTTCCAGACAACAGACCCTCTCACATTCTCTGTTAGTGAGCATTCGTTACCTAACAGAACATTCCCTTTAGGTTTGGAGACTGTTCTTCAAATGTTCTCAGAATGTTTTTATTTGGTTCAAATATAAAACTGACCAAATCAGAACCATGTGCAAAAGTTAGGGGAACATTTCCAGACAACAGACCAGGAAAACTAGCCAGGAAAGCTTTCTAAATGTAATAGAACAAGCTCAGAATGTTCTTATTTGAGATATCATATGAGAACGTCAGGTGAACGCTTTAGAACAGACATTCTAAAAAAGAATAGTTGGTGAGCCAGTAAAGTTTTCTTTACATAACAGAACATTGTCTTTAGGTTTGGAGAGTGTCCCGCTGACGTTCTTATATCGTCCCCATACAAATAACCAAATGAGAATCATGTGGAACGTTCTGTGTTTGCTGGGAAAGACGTTCTTGCACTTTTGGAGCTCAGGAACTCTTGCTTACAGCTTTATACCACATGGACACCATGCCTTTAATTATAACCATCAGAATAGAGCATTTTAGACTCATTTCTGAACCACAGAACAGCTTGCACTTGAAACAGACAAACAACAAAACAGCAGCAAAAAAAGTGAATCAAACAATAAGATGGTGGTAAAAACACACAACATTTGTTAGCAAATAATGAAAATAAGGGCAAGTAGCACAGGATTGAAGATGTTTTCTGTGTCATATAAAGCCATCACACACCTGGGGCCTGTTCCATGACGGTGGATTAACAAATTCAGAGTTATGGGATAAGTTTTGAGTTGAAAAAAACCAAACCAGTTAAATCTGTCTTTATCGGTACCATGAAGCCGATCATCAACTTTATCTGTCGACTCAGACTTGATCCTGATTTAATGACGCGTGTGCACGTGAATGTGTGACATCATCGGCGAACAGCCAATCACAACACAGAGCAAGTGTGACTCACTTCAGCGAGATTCAAAACTCGTTCGTTAAAGAGAGATTAAAGAGGAATTAAACACTTTTCCACTGAAGTACTCGTCCATGAAAGAGGACAAATAAAGGACATTATCTCGCTCTATCAGCGCAGTCACGAGTGAAACGTGTGAAGTTACTTTATATAGATGATATTATATAGAGACTCAAACATGTGTTTCTTCACATTGTGACTGCTAGTGTAACTCTGAAAGTACAGATCTGAATGTTATGTTTCTATCTCCATAGACAGAACAGAATATGACTCCATCAGTCCTGAACGCAAACCTGCAGCACACAAAGATCAGTGTTATTTCACTTGCACATTTATGAATACATTTTTTATTTGTAAAAAATATGTACGTTTGCCGAATTGGTTTAAAAGCTGTGCTGAAAAGCTGTTTTATTCTATATGAGTGATTCCTCTTTATAGTGTTCATATCATGAGCGGTTCTTACAGTACAATATCTTTATGTTACTGCATACTTTTAATCATGGTTCACAGTTGCATGTTGACTTTTTTTGCATCTATAATTGAAAATGTTTATTTTTGCACGATCATCCACACCAACAGGTGTCAGTATAAAGTCCAAAATATGACTTATTGCATCTCTGCAATTGTATGACTGTTCTGGCATTAGGAACAAATATTCTACCAGTAACATTAATAATAACATCCATTCAGAATTACTTGGTCTTCAATAATGTTCTCAAAATATTATAGTAAAAAAATTAAAACTTCAAAAGTTGCACTCAATCACTTAAAAACATTGTACAAATATATGGTAATGTGTTGATTTTTTTACATGTGTATATGTACTATATGTACTATGTATATGCATTTATATATATATATATATATATATATCTGTTATTGTTGAACAACATTTAAAATTCCTCCTGCAATATAAATCAGTATACCAAAAACAAATAATAACTCAAATAAAAATGTCTACAATAAAAAGTAGCAACCTATTTATTTAACAAATACAAAAAAATATATAAATAAAAAATTATTATATAAATGTATGGATACATTGGAAGTTATTTATTAATTAAAAATATATGTAAATATTATGTTATTGTAACAAATATTTATTTTTTGAAACATTTTAGAAACGGCACATTTCGAATGTTCACAAATACACTTAAAAATAAAGGTTCCAAAACCAGTTTTGGTTCCCCGAAGAACCTTCAGTGAACAGTGTGAAGAAACGAATCTGAAGAACGTTTCACTGTAAAGAACCTTTGGTTTCATGGATGTTAACGGTTCTCAGTGGAACCATCGATGCCAATAAAGAACCTTTATTTTAAGAGTGTATTAAAAACAGGGAGCAAGAGCAAGAGGCTCATAGTTCTGTAACAGCTGCTGGTTCTGGAATCCTCTCTCCTCTGGGTTCTGTTGTTCTGTACGAGAGTCAAACACATGCGTTCTCTGAGCTTCTGACCCGCAGCGATCGAGGGTTAAACTCTCATCAGATAACAACAGCTTCCTCTGGACTCCGATCTCACAGAGAGAAACATTTACATTCAGCCAGAGATGACTCCTTCCTCATAGAACCATGTGGATTCTGTTAGACTTTGTAGTTTATGCTACAAAAAGAACCCAAATATGAATCATTTCTTCAATAAATCAAAATATGTTTCAAGGTTATTTACTCTGGAAGTGATTTTTTCCTGCACAAAAGTTCATCTCTGTCAAAAGGCCTCAGAACGAAGCAGCTAAAACACTGAGAAAGGAAGAAGAAACCGATAGAGACGTGTCTGTCAGCACCTTCACTTTGCTCTGTTTCACTCTCAGTGTCTGTTTAACGCTTCACTGGCGTGATGAAAACTGCACCGTGTTCAAGAGTGTGTGCAACTCAGCTGCGTGCAAAATACATACAATAATGATACAATAACTACAGCTACTTCAGGAGAAATCAGTACATTTAAGCAACAATTCATTTAATTAAATGCATGGATGTATTTAAAAAAAATGGTTATTGCAACAATATGCATTTAAAAAAAAACATAGAACATGAACAGAAAATAAAGTCTAAAAAATAATCAAACAAATTAAGTTAAACTAAATAAATATGTTAATATATATAGAAGTAATGCACTGAAAGTAGTTTTTATAGATTTTTTTGTATTTAATGGTTATAGAAGATAACAATTAAAAACAAAATATTTAAAAAAATCATTTAACATTAATAAAAATAGATGAATATATTTACTTTTCTGGTGAATAACATTTGAAACTTAAACACCTCTTTTTAATATTTTATTAAGGATGAAACACCTTCTGCAAAAACAAAATTAATAAATACTATACAAATAAATAAATACATACATAAAACATTATAAAAGTAATAATGTATAGAGTAAATAAATGATGAAAATTAGCAATCAATCAATTTAGCAACAAAAAATACTCAAGTGATTTATGTAAAAGTATGAAATGCACTGAAAGTTGGTACAGAATTTACATTTTTAATTTTTTTTTAATGGTTAATTGCCAGAAGATTCAAATAAACAAACAGACAATAAATAAATACATTAAAAAAATGATCTCATATGACACAAACAGAAAATAGTTCAGCTAATATAATATTTACTGATGAACATTTGAAGCTTTAGCACCTCCTTTCTATGATACTTCGGTAAGAAAGAAGACAATTTACATGTATAAATAAATACAAAACTCAGCGCATCTCTCTCTCTGTGTAAATCATGTACAGATGTTTGTGAACCTCAGACAGGAATAGCAGCAGCAGCAGCATCTCTGTGAAAACTGTCACAGCGGTTTGAGTTCAGACTCATTTACTCATCCAGAACAAGAGATTAGAGACGAACCATCACAGACAGACAGACAGACAGACAGACAGACAGACAGACAGACAGACAGACAGACAGACAGACAGACAGACAGACAGACAGACAGACAGACAGACAGACAGACAGACAGACAGACAGACGGGTTTAGATTACAGAGAACACAGGCCTGTTTGAGTGAAGCACTGGCCCTCAAGATACTCACTGCAGGAGACAAAACATCACACACACACACACACACACACACACACACACGCACGCACGCACGCACGCACGCACGCACGCACGCACACACACGCACGCACGCACGCACGCACGCACACACGCACGCACGCACGCACACACACAGGCACGCACGCACTCTCTCTCTTTCGCGTTACTTAAGATATCACATTCTATAAAATTGTCATTATAATGCTTATGTCGTTAATGTTTATTGCAGATTTGTGCTATGTACTGACAATAAATATATAACCTGGATTCACTGTAAGTCGCTTTGGATAAAAGCATAAATGTAAATATTTGCATGTACATTATCAAGTGATCCCTAAAATTGCCTGTGTGTTTTCGAAGACATAATATGATTTTTTTTTTTAATTGAAGTATGCCTGCTGTGGAACAAATATGATGAAAAACATCACTGCTGCATTATTATAGGATCAGTATTTTTGAAAAAGAAACATCTAAAAGCAATATGACCGTCTCAAATAACTCAAATCAATATCGGGCATTGCATGAGCATGAAACTAAACACTGGTAATATGCAGCACATTTATCATGTTAATAAATGTTAATATCCCAGAGCATCCTCTATTAGATTATTCAGATATGTACCCAAACATCACTCTTGACTTCAAGGCCAAGCTTCTCTCTCTTCTCACGTCTATATTTTGGACTGCATTCTGTGGCAAGCTGAACAATCAGAGCTCAGGGTGCCGCCCAAAGTGCTGCTATAACCAATCAGAAATGTTTCCCCCCCCCACGGTCATCGTTTTCATGATCAATCATCGCTGTCACTGTTGCACATCCCTAATTCAAAACTGATCAATATTTAAATCTCCTAATAGAACAAAACTAATATTTAAACCTTTTAACAGAAAAAAAATCTATATCCATTTAAGTCTCTGAATCAAACAAAACCAACCAAATATTTACATTTCTTAACAGAAAAAAGACATTTACATCTTTCAACAGAACCGATATGTAAACTTTGAATAGCAGAGCACAAGCAATATTTCAATTTATGAATATCACATAACAAACAATACAATCTCTTAATCT
>QVTF01024898.1:0-7500 GCA_003573665.1 Oxygymnocypris stewartii | reverse complement strand
CCGGAATACAAACAAAGGATCGCTCGCGAGCCGCCGGTGGAGAGGGAAGTGACGCGTTGGTCCCCCCACTCTGAAGCTACGCTACAGGCGTCTCTTGATGACGTCGACTGGGACATGTTCCGGGCGAGTTCATCTGACGTCAGCGAATTCACGGATGTAGCAGTAAGCTTCGTAAACACGCTAACCGAGCAAGCCACTGAAACGGTAACAATAAGGACATTTACTAATCAGAAACCGTGGGTGGACAGATCAATCCGTGATGCGGTTAACCATCGCACTGCCGCATACAATGCCGGTCTGTTGTCAGGGAACATGAGCGAGTACAAAACATCATGCTACACTCTCCGGCGTGCAATACGAGCCGCTAAGCGCCGGTACAGTGAGAAAATTGAGTCACATTTCCAGCTCAATGACTCTCGACGCATGTGGCAGGGACTGAAGACCATCTGTTCCTCTGGAAATAAATCCTCCGCAGAGGTGAGAGCAGATCCGCTGCTGGCCGAAGAGCTAAACACCTTCTACGGTCGCTTTGACTGCAATGGCGGCGCAAATCTGCCGAACAGCTCGTCAGGAAGCAGCAGACAGAGCAGCAATGATCATGTAATCACCTTTTCAGAGGATGACGTTCGGAGGGAACTAAAGAGAGTGAACGTCAGGAAAGCAGCAGGACCTGATGGGATTACTGGCCGCGTTCTGAGGTCCTGTGCTGATCAGCTTGCTGGATTGTTTACTTCCATCTTTAATGAGTCCCTTGCTACCTCTGTTGTTCCCACCTCCTTTAAAAAATCTGTCATAATCCCTGTGCCTAAGAACAGTAAACCCTCTTGCCTGAATGACTATCGTCCAGTTGCCCTCACATCGACGGTCATGAAGGTTTTTGAGAGACTTTTAAAGAAACACATTTGCTCCTCCATCCCCGCTACCTTGGACCCTCTTCAGTTTGCCTATCGGCCAAATAGGTCTACTGACGATGCCATCTCCCAGGTACTGCACTCCTCCCTCACTCACATCGACAGCAAAAATGGCAACTATGTCAGGCTGCTATTCATAGACTACAGCTCGGCTTTCAACACTATAGTCCCCACCAAGCTGACTGTTAAACTCTCAGACCTTGGCCTAAACACTTCACTTTGTGACTGGATTCAAGATTTCCTCACCGCCAGACCACAAGTGGTGAAAGTCGGCCAGTTCACCTCCAACTCCATCACCCTGAATGTAGGAGCCCCACAGGGCTGTGTCCTGAGCCCCCTGCTATACTCTCTATACACCCACGACTGCGTGTCCTCACACAGCTCCACCTCTATTGTCAAATTTGCGGATGATACTGTGGTTCTGGGCCTCATCAACAACGATGACGAGGCCGCATACTTGGATGAGGTGGAGAGACTTACATCATGGTGCCAGGACAACTGTCTCTCTCTGAACGTGAGCAAAACTAAGGAGCTGATCGTGGACTTCAGGAAGAGACAGCAGCAGCCCTACACTCCTCTTATGATCAGTGGGACCCCTGTGGAGAGGGTAAGCAGCTTCAAGTACCTCGGTGTAAACATCTCCGAGGACCTGACTTGGACTACACACATTCAAACTCAGGTAAAGAAAGCCAGGCAAAGGCTGTACCATCTGCGACAGCTGAGGAAATTCAGGGTCTCACCAGCTATCCTGAAAACTTTCTATTCAGGGGCCATAGAAAGTGTACTGACTCAGTGCATCTCAGTGTGGTATAATAATGCCACAAACCAGGACTGCAAAGCTCTACAGAGAGTCGTGCGCTTAGCTGAGCGCATCTCAGGGTCTGCTCTCCCCTCTCTGCAGCACATCTACCTCAAAACACACACACACACACACACACACACACACACACACACACACACACACACACAGGGTCTACTCTCCCCTCTCTGCAGCACATCTACCTCAAACGCTGCAGAAGCAGAGCTGCAAAAATCCTCAAAGATTCTACTCACCCCGGTAACCATCTTTTCTGTTTACTGCCATCTGGCAAGCGCTTCAGGAGCATGATGGCAAAGACTGAAAGACTGAGGAAGAGCTTCTTCCCTCAGGCCATCAGGCTCCTAAACACAAACTCTGTTTCATAAACACTCACTAGACCCATTGTCAACTGTAAATATCATCACATTCTCATCATTTCTGCTCTATGTACAATACCCTGAACAACCCGTCTGCACATCCCTCTTATTCACATTACTATTTATTAAGTCCCAGTACACTGTTTTTTTTTTCTTTTTTTGTACATCTTATTGTTTTTTTTTGCACATCTCATTGTCTTTTGCACATCTCATTGTCTTTGCACATCTTATTGTTTTTTGCACATCTTTTTTGCACATCTTATTGTCTTTTGCACATCTTATTGTTTTTTGCACATCTTATTGTTTTGCACTTTTTTATTTCATTGCACATTTTACTCTTATTTCTCATTTTCTTACCATATGTATGCCCTTGTGTTATGTTACTTATATAATTTGTATTCTTATTGTTTTGCACTGTCCACTGAGCGGACCTGATTCGATTGCATTTCACTTCTAGTTATGCCCTGTATAACTATTATGTGACAAATAAAGAAACCTTGACCTTGAACTAGGTCATTGCAAAGTATTTATATAAAATAAAAGCAATCCCCAGATCACTACAACATGTGCATGAAAAAGAGTCAACGTCTTTTCGACTACAAAAATTACCCGTAGTGTTTATCAAAATAAAGAACACAACTTATCTGGTTGAATGAATACTCGTCTCTACACCTAAGCATGCACTAAATCTGAATACTGAAATCCTCTGATGATGATAGAAGGTGAAAAAATCCAATAGTAAGAGTAGCATAAACAATCGTCAATCCGAGTTTTCTCAAAACATAGCGTGCGTTGCAATTATTTAATGAGGCTTTGTCCCACGAAGAGCACAGAGTTTTGATGACGTTATTTCTCAGTCCATTGATGATGCATTCAGGGTAAAGAAGAAAACGGAGAGACAGAAACAAAAAGAGTTCTTCTACAAAACAAACAAACAACTAGCATTAGCATTTACCAACCACCCATAATTTCACTTCTAGTTGAATTATTTACAAAGTAAGTGCAAAGTTACACAGCACAAAATAAACTGAAACACTTACATGATTGAGCTGAAAACCTTAGTTTCTCAATCTGAACTCCACAAACAGTAAGGTGTTTGAAAGTGAGAGCCATGCTTCCACTAAACCAAACAGGTATGTCTTACTCTACTGCCTACCTCCATTTAATGCCTTAATGTAGAAAATCATATAGTGCCCCCTGGAGCACAGTAGAGGAACTACACACAAAAACAACAACAGTAACCTAACTATGGTCGGTTACAAGGTGAGCAAACAATGACAGAATCATATTTGTATGTCATATATAGGAAACATTGCACAGAAAATGTACTATTATATTACATTATTATACTATTATCAATTTGGTTAATATCTTGAATGATTGAATATTATATTTTCTGTTTTCACTTTAATTTTAGTTAAGGTTTTAGTCATTTTGTTGTGTTTTTAACATTTGTATTATTTTTTGTGTGTGTGAATGTTTCTAAAATATTATTCATTATAACATAAATTTTAGATTTAGTTGGTTATTTTAGTTCGGATTTGTTATTTTTCAATTTAAACTAAAAGAAAATTAGAAATCTTACGGTAGCAGCTATAAATATTCTCTCTCTCTCTCTCTGTATATATATATATATTTATATTAAAGAGGAGGCTAAAGGCCTGCTATATGGGAGAAAACATATTTAAAAATAATATTTTCATAACACGCTTTAACCAATAGCGTGTGTTTGGGGGCAGGACTCTCCGTTTCTCTGACCAATCGAAGCCAGGATATAAAAAATGTCACCCAAAAATGTAAATTCTGCCATCATTTACTTGTTTCAAACCTGTGATTTTCCACTTATACGCCTGTTTTCCTGTTAAAGCTGAAATGAAACTCATGTTGTGTAAGACTCTATCACCTCTACCGGCTCTGTTATTCTGATCGCTTCAGTGAAAGAAACTTTAATTACAAACACTGTTAAATCTTTACACGTCTGCACTCTTCTCGACACGTTCTAGGTTGAGCTGTGAACTCATTTACACCGCCTGTGTTGGTGTAGAAGGAACAGCTATTGTAATACAGCACCGGATTTCATCCTGAAGTGTTTGCCTGGCCTTCGGGGTTTTTATTGTAATGCTTTTCTCTGAAAAACGTCTCAATGCAGAGAGAATCTTGACGCCAATTTCTCAACTCAGGCCTTGAAGGATTCGCACTTTAAAACCACACAAGTCCAAAGACAAGCGTGTGGAAGGTGTATTTCTGAAAGCCACTGAATACATCTGTGTCTGAAGAGCAATCATTCAATTCCCCGCGTGTCCCAGAACAGAGCGAGTTTCTACTAAAGCGCCTGCAACTCATAACTCATGTGATTTTATACAAATGAACCGCCGCTGAAACTTCTGTTCTCCACAACGACTTAATCTGAAATTGAAAATCTGAGAGATCAGACTCTTTTTAATAAGATTTTTAAAATGACATCCATCGAGAGGGCACATCGCCTTGAAGAACAGAGAGTGACATTTAACAGTAAGATCTAATAGATTGAGATGCACATTTCAAAGATGACTGATGTGATGTGATAACTGCTCTTATTTCAGTAATTGCACACAGAATTTCAAAGAAATGATAATCCATATTTAACTGATGCATGCATTTATCATTGCAGGGCAAAATAAAAATCTATCTTTTTAAGTGGTGCCTCAGTAGAATCTGTAATTATCTAAGAACTGACAGTCAGACAGACAAACTCATCAACATATGTACGTAAAATAAATACTACAATATATATTTGTTTGTTCAAATAATACATGTGGCCAATTACAGACCACGGGTTCAATGCAGGGAAACCAAGAAATGTAAAATGTATATCAAATGTATAACTTTAATGCAATACAAGTTGCTATGAACAGATGCATCTGCCAAATACATGTATGTGTGTGTGTGTGTGTGTGTGTGTGTGTGTGTGTCTGTGTGTGTGTGTGTGTGTGTGTGTGTGTGTGTCTGTGGGTGTGGTGTGAGTGTGTGTGTCTGTGTGTGTGTGTGTGTGTGTGTCTGTGGGTGTGTGTGTGTGTCTGTGGGTGTGTGTGTGTGTGTGTGTCTGTGTGTGTGTGTGTGTGTGTGTGTGTGTCTGTGAGTGTGTGTGTGTGTGTCTGTGGTGTGTGTGTGTGTGTGTGTGTGTCTGTGGGTGTGGTGTGTGTGTGTGTGTGTGTGTGTGTCTGTGTGTGTGTGTGTCTGTGGGTGTGTGTGTGTGTCTGTGTGGGTGTGTGTGTGTGTGTGTGTGTGTCTGTGTCTGTGTGTGTGTGTGTGAGTGAGTGTGGTGTGTGTGTGTGTGTGTGTGTCTGTGTGTGTGTGTGTGTGTGCGTGTGTGTGTGTGTGTGTGTGTCTGTCTGTCTGTGTGTGTGTGTGTGTGTGTATATACCCCCACACACACATGCTTAAACTTTAAATGAAAATGAAAATGTTTTGGTTGGATATAACTTTTTTGGGCAACTAACTGAAATAAGCTGACTGGAAATATATAAAAACTACAACTGAAATACAAATAATTTAATCATATATAGTCATATTTTAACAAATAAAAAAGTAAGCACAGCAAAATTACAATTTGTAATTTTAATTAAAAATATAAAAACAATAGCTCCTTCAACATATCAATAAAACCGAGAAATGTTTGCTTGGAAACTGACTGAAATTAAGTTTAAATTGAAGCTCTAAAATTATTAACTGGAAATAAATAACTTAAACGGAACTATAACTGAAAAAATTAAACGTATATAAAAATGTTAAGCATTAAACTGGAAAATAAATAAACAAACCTATATAGTATCGTATATAAAAAAAACATTATACAATTATTACAAATTTTAATAAAATTATATTTTAAACTAACAATTTGAATGTTTGCTTGTCCACTACATGGAGTAAGTTTACTGAATTTTAATATAAAGTTTAAATTAAAAATTAAACTGAATAAAATAAATGAAATCTGAATAGTAATATTAAAAATAAAGAAAAAGAAGCACTTAACAAAAATGTAATCACATTAAAACTGAATATCTGAAATGGCATATAAATAAAACTGTTATATAAATAATGCTAACACATCATTTGTGGATTGTTTTTGTTTAGAATTGATAACCATGTCAGCTACCACCGCGAGAAACAAGTAAAACATAGACAAAATAAATACATAAGTACTTCTATATAAAGAAAACAACAAATTAAAACAATGCATCAGGTGTTTAAAGTTCATCTCTGAGAACTAAATCTGGTCTCACCTCAATAAAAACTTACTTAAGAAGTTCTAGAGGAGGTTAAACCATCACAAATATACTTCAGAGATATTCTGTGTGCATTGTGTCTCATGCATACGTCCATGCTGCCTGCAGTAAACCTCAAGGATGTCACTAGAGATGAGACTAGAGATCTCAGACCTTTGATGAGCGTCTGAGCTGTAGTCCGTTATGAGATGAGATCAGGTTTAGTGCTTACAGAAGAGAATCCAGAAGACTGCAGACCCGTCGGGTGAGGTGCAAGTTTGCCATCTGCTCATGTGAAGAGCAGCGCTGGAGACTCAGCTAATAATAAACGGCACTTATTAGCTGAGTCTCCAGCTGAGATCGCTCTGGGGATAAACAGCACAGGATACCTGCAGCACGGATCACCACACAGGAACCAAAACACTCTTTTCCAGCTTGAAGAAAATCATCAAAACACTGAATGCGGCCTGTACATCTGCTGCCGATGGGACACAATCAGAGCTCGGTGCGTGTGTGTGCGTGTGTGTGTGTGTGCGTGTGTGTGTGTGAGTGTGTGTGTATCTGTGTGTGAGTGTGTGTGAGTATGTGTGAGTGTGTGTGTGTATGTGTGAGTGTGTGTGTGTGTGTATATCTGTGTGTATATGTGTGTGTGCGTGTTCGTGTGTATGTGTGTGTATGTGTGAGTGTGTGAGTGTGTGTCTGTGTGTGTGTGTGTGTGTGCGTGTGTGTGTGTGTGTGAGTGTGTGTGTGTGTGTGTGTGTGCGTGTTCGTGTGTATGTGTGTGTATGTGTGTGTGTGAGTGTGTGTGTGTGTGTCTGTGTGTATGTGTGTGTATGTGTGTGTGTGAGTGTGTGTGTGTGTGTCTGTGTGTGTGTGTGTGTGTGTGGGTGTGTGTGTGTGTGTGTTTCCTCAGTAAATGAGTTCAGGTGAGGGCAGGTGTTTCACCGCAGGAGCTACAGATGAAGAGATGAGAGAGAAAGCAGATGTAATGGAACTCAAGCTCCACTTCTTCTCTATTGTTATTTTGCAGTTGTTGTTTGATTGGTTCATTCTAATCTCAGCTCGCTCTTATATTGCTCCCCAAACGTCTCCGCTCCCGGCGCTGACAGATAAAACCTCACATGCTCACAGAAAACCAGCTTTTCCAGACTGTTGTGTTTGTTCGGTCC